>OMPJ01008968.1:0-11408 GCA_900312935.1 Carapus acus | reverse complement strand
CCCCCCCCCCGAGAAAACTATGGATATAGGCCTGAAAGGCAACCATAAATTTGAAGGAGATAGCATATCTTGAAAATGTATTTGATACACTCTGAATCTTCTCCTTTACATCTGACCCAAATTTGGCAAAAAGAATAAGGAAGTGAAGTTCTTCCATAATGCAGCTTTGCAGGGAAAAACAAAGTGTGTCTGTGTGCAAAAAAGTATTGAAACTCCTGCCAGCGTTTTGTTGCATGTAGTCACATTTGCTCACTTTTGTGTCCTACCACTTTGTTCAGGGCCAGTGTGACTTCAAACCTCAACTCAAAAGCTTTTCAATAGTTTTGATTGCAAAGTAAATAGATGAACAACACATTACCAAATATTTTGTGAAACTAACCATGTATGTAATTTTTCCTTAGAATATGACAGATTTTTAATGACAGCCCCGCAAGATGCATTGGTTGAAATTGGGACAAACTTCACAGCAACATGCTTTCTCATCAACACAAGTGAAGCTACGGCTGATGACCTCCTCTGGACATCTTCCAACATGACTGTTCCTAGACTGCAATACACCAAGATCAATGATTCTGCTTTAAATGTCACCATCACCATCACTGCTGAAACATCTGAGTGGTTATTCTGTGAATGCAAGAAAGCTTCACCTTTTGTAACCATGCACAGAGGCAGATTCATGCATGGAATTCGCATGAGGAAAGGCTGTAAGTGCTAAGAGATATTGAAATATCGGGTTGAATAACAGCTTCTGCGTATGGCATCAATCAAAGATGAACCTTTACACATTTTGAATTAAAACTGGCCTCATCTATTTTCCTGTATCTAGAGAGCTCACGGTTAGGAGTGCCTCATGTTAAACGAGTGTTTGAAATGAAATGAAATACTTCAAATAGCCACTCAGAAATTAGAATGAGAAATATGATAAAATACTTTTTCAAGTGTAGGCTTCTCAAGTCTTTGAATCGTAAAACCAAATTGTAACTATTTTGGTGAATGAAGAGTATGAAACGCGAAATTTGTGTCAACTAAAATGTGTCTTGGTTAATGACCTTTACCTGAATTCTTGTTCTTTTTGCCCCTGCCAGATCACCCTGTGAAACCAGAAAATCTGTCTTGTATGGCGATCCAGAATGGGTCACGCATTTCTCCTGACATCACTTGCACTTGGGAACCTGGAAGACTTGAAAACAAAGAATTAAGAACAAAATACACTCTGAGTGTAAAGAAAGTGCTGTGAGTTTGTCATCTGACATATCAGTGTAATTGGTAATAATAATAACTGCAGTTTTACTAGCAAATATGCTGTCTGACTCCCAGATTAGGTTGTAGCATAGGACAGATTTTACTCAGTCATAATGTAATGGATGATGAATTGGATTTATGGTATATCTAAAAACAATTCCATGTTATGTAGAAAGAAATGGCAGTGTTGTTCTTATCTTGTTTTTTTAACAGTGCCAATGATACCAGAAGTGTAACAGCAAAACAGAACAGCAGTGGACAAGTAACCCTGAGCATATTTCCCAATCATATGACCCTAGACATTTGGGTAAAGGTAGAGAATGAACTGGGAACGGCAGAATCAGAACATCTGATAGAAGAGGCTGACTGGTTTGGTAGGTACTTGAAATGTTATGTTGTACATGATAAATATATCATTCAGGATTGAGGAATCTTTGTTGTCATTACAACAATTCACATTGTGTAACGAAAACATGATGGGTGCTAAGTTCCGGCGCAAGTACAAATACAAGGAGTATAAAAGTATAATAAAGGAAAATCTAGTTGCTTGCTGTCATTTCAGTTCTTAGTCTACTGCTCAATAATTGCTTCTGTTTTGTATTTCACGGACAGTGAAAACAAACCCTCCAGTCAACGTGAAAGTCATTTCAGAAAAGAGACTACCAACATCCCTTCTCATAACCTGGACGCAACCTATTGCCAAAGAATATGTCAAAGTGATTTACCAAATCAGATACTGCTCCATTGGATCAGTAATGTGGACTAATGTAAGTGTTAGTTCTATCTTTCCCAACTCAAAGAATTCCTCAAAGTGAGGATTTGAAGTTTTATAGTCACTGAAAATATGCTAAAGATGATACTGAAATTCCTCCCTTAACCTGGAACCATAAGGGAAATGAGTCATCATGTTATCCCGGGGAGCCCAAACTTTCCACACCGTGGGCGAGATGAGGTGTGCGGGGTAGAGGTGGAGGAGGGTACACTCCATGCTGTCGTCTATGAGTCGTCAGCAGTAGGGGTGATGGTCTTGTGTCAGTTAGGGGTGAGGGAGCACCAGTCTGTTGGCTGTCGTCAGTAAGTCGTAGCTGGGGGGGTTCTTAACACTGTTATCAGTCGGGGTGGGAGGGGGCTTTATGTCGTTCATGAGTTGTCAGCGAGGGGTCGCAGACCAGAGTTTGGACATCCATGATGTAATGGACTCTAGCTAGAATCACCTATGAGTTCTTTGGCCTTATGTCTTGGTTAGGTAAAATATAGTCTCCTAGATTTACTCCACTAAATATGTGTGGCATTTGTGTAATGATTGATGATCCATGCTTATTTACAGTATGTGATGGCTAGGGCATGTTATTTAATAATGATGCTTGTTACTTGATCCTCGGTTGCCATTTAGTGTGCTACAAATGATCTCCAGGTACCACTAGAGGACACCTCCAGGAACATTCAGTCCTTTAGAGTCCAGGCCCTTCGTCCAGACACCCTGTATGTTACAGAGGTGCGCTGCAAAAATGCTCGGGAGGACTACGGCTTTTGGAGTGACTGGAGCATCAATGCAACAGCTAGAACACCAGAGGACTGTAAGTTTCACGAACTGTCACTGCCAGTATGTGTATAGATAAGTCTTCTGTTGATATGGAAAAGATTCCTCTTTGTGTGCGCTGCACCCCTGGGCAGTATTATTGCTATGTTTTTTGATAATTGCAGATTTTTGCATTTGTTAGTCCAGTTATTGACCAATTTAATCTTGCCCTGTGACATTGAGATGCAAAGATATTTATTTTGTCATTGTAGCTGTGCACGCACAATTTAGTGAAGATATACAATCCAAATGGTGGAGACATTTGGGATTAAATAAATAGATTGAAAGAGAGAGATGAAAGTAATGAAATAAATTCACTATAGACAATGGTGTACATAGTATTTGTAGTGTAATGTCCACAGAGTTGAAAGCAGACACTTATGTATCCAAGATATTTCTTTTTCATTCTGCAGTATAGATTGGTGATAAAATGTATTATTTTCAGAACCTTTTTGTTCTTCATCCTAACTCAGTGCCAAGAAGTAAACCAGATTTGTGGAGAAGCATCACCAAGCTTGACAACAGTAACATTGCTGAGATGGAATGGATTTGTAAGGTAAACACCCAAATGCACACAAAAAAGTCTGACATCTCTGTCAGAGTCAGACAAACTTGGATATCATTTATGAGATACACATTAGCTACGCTGAGCTTGGCGGTTCTGATGTTGTTGTTCACTGCTGAGGCACAGAAAGGACCCTTGTAACCTAGGTTATTCAGGAAGCTTCAAATCAAAGAAAGTGAAATATTAAGTCTCTTCAGCATCATAACAATGTTCATATTTCAAAAGTTGTGCAGTGTTAAAATTACAAGAAACCCTTCTTAACTGCTATTACTACACGGCTTGTGTGAATGCTCGGTTCTGATTAGCCGTTATTGGTCACGTGAGCGGTCATTATTTTCGTATAATGACCGCTCCACTATCAATAATGGGCCGCTGCGGAATCAAAGACTCAGAGTTCAACCTGCTGCATTCATATCAATCTGCGCCAAAGCATTTAGTTCCACTCTGGATTGTTGACGTACTGTTGCCAGCGTCACGCTCCGTCACAGAACAAACATGAGAACTTTAAAAATGATTTTCGGCATATTTGGGAAATATGAAACTTTCGATGCGTGGGTAAGTATGATACGTGTACTTGAAGCAGCGGCTACAAACACACGTCGGTAGAAGTGACAGAAGCACGAATGTATAAGTTCTCAAAGATGTCCCATTTGCCTCGTCCAACTTTACTTTCAATGGAAATATTGAGTTTTATGTCAATACTGACTCTTTAGTAGGCCGATGAGTCCTTGTTTTATCCATTCAAATGATTCACAGACAGCAGAGTACCTGTAGCCATTACAGCACTATTTTCTTGCGCAGACGAAAGTACCGTAGCCTACACTATTGCAGAAAAATCAAAGCAGCCTTGTAATGAACTATTTCTGACAATTGTATCATTCATTGATGTTTTAAGCCGTGTAATAAGCGCGATAATGCCCTTGTCGTCGGTCATTGTTTATTGATAATCTTGATTATCAAGCAACAATGACCTCCGACGCGTACATTATCCCGTACATACTTGCACATTTACACAATCTCTCAATTTGATCTCAATCGTCATTGTATCTGTAATATCCTGCTTTAAGACACTGTTGAGTTACAGGTGAGATAAAGCTGATTTTTGAGTATGAATTGTCAAAAATACATTACCCTTGCAGGATCCAGTATTGGCTAATGGAAAAATAACAAGGTTTGACATCAGAGTTCATTCAACTGGAAAAGGGGAGTGGGAGACAATCTTGGTAAACCACTCAGAGACAAACAACACCCTCAGGCAGAGGAAGGTCACAACACTAAAACAGATGAAGATAGCTGATCAGGAAGCCGTGTCAGTCGAAGTTATCGCCCAGAATTCTGTGGGGAGCTCTCCCAAGGCTGTGTTACTGATTCCCAGGAAATCAGAGGGTGGGTAACCTTTTCCCAGACTTCACATTTGATATTAGTGATGTGATTTAAAATTATTTCGTAGTAATATGGATATCAATGTTATACCTGTCTGCAAAGTTGTATCAGTTACAACATGAGCACACTCCACAATGTGGACTTCTGCTCAGGCTGCTGTAATGATTTAATTGTAATGTTTTAATGCCGTGTGCTCAGACTTTGCTCCAGTTGAAAATGTGACTGTGAGGACAGAAAATGGGCAATTGTGGCTTGCATGGAGATACCCCAACATCACAGCAGGAAAGAACTTAACTGAGTTTGTGGTAGAGTGGGTCAGTGGCTTGCAGATAGACTGGCAGAGGGAACCCAAGCACGTCAAACACACTGCTGTTAGAGGTAATTTTTATAATATACAAATGTCTGATTAAGATCTTGTAGTTAAATTCTAAAATTGTCATATTAATCTCGTGGATTTTTATATCAAACCAGGTAACCTTGAGAAATTCACGTGCTACAATATATCTGTATATCCATTATACTACGGACGGATTGGGAAGCCAGTGACTGTGAGAGCCTTTCTCCAGGAAGGAGGTAACACTGCACACTAAGATTCCTCATGGCCTCAACAAGCCGTGTGATCTCAGTGATTTCCTGCTTTGCCCCTGAAATGGTGTATAAGACTTATTTGTTTATGTCGGAACTGTCAGTGTAGAACTACTGTAGAACAAAAATGAAAGTGTTTGAATACTACTCCAAACCCTTTTCCATTACCTTTACATTTTCCCAAATTTTCTTCCATGAACTTTAATGTCATATAATGTATGAAATGTGGCTTTGGGCCTAAGGAAGCATATATACAGAACAGTCCATGCATAACCTTGTGTTTTGGAAAAAACAACCTAATGAACCTAAAAGACAGTCCGACTCAGTGACATTATGTACGTGTGGTTTTGAATCAAAGATTCTTTGCAAAGAGAGAGAAGAACAACCATATAATGTATGAAATGTGGCTCTGCGCCTAAGGAAACATATATAAAGAACAGTCCATGCATAACCTGGTGTTTTGGAAAAAACAACCTAATGAACCTAAAAGACAGTCCGACTCAGTGACATTATGTACATGTGGATTTGAATCAAAGATTGTCTCTGCAAAGAGAGAGAACAACAACCATTCAACATAGGTTGTGACCTGTGACCGAGCAACTGTCCTCTCTGACGATGGAGAGAAAGGTTAATGTTTTGATACTTTTCCAGAGCATGCCGTCAGAAAGAGGAGTTTCACTGAAACTCGAGGGACACGGTCAGTCACTCCTATCCTAGCAATTAACAACCCTTTGAGGAACACTGGTACATTGTGGAACATGGCCCTGACAACACTTGCAGAAGAAGTTTTGATCTTATATATGGCAATACATGCACAAAAGATACAGTTTGATCACAGGAATACATCATACAGTAATTTTCCATCTCACCTTGCTCCCTCATTTGCCTACTTTTGGTATTGCTGTTGCAATGATGGATGAGCTGTGATACAGTAAGTGCCACATATTGAGTGTACCATTATTGTGACATTTTCTCGAAATGACCTCCACTTCATCTTAGCCTTGTGACTGCTCTTGAGCTGCGAAACAGGTGATGTACACAGCTGCCTAGCGTGGCAGCATTGTATGGGTCAGCAATTACAATATATTTAAGTGTCATTTGAAAGGAATATATGGCCTGTACTGATGTATGAATGCAGCTATCACACACAACATGTTTAATGTGGTGTAAGAATTTGGACAGTATTTGGGGAGTTAAGTATTGACTACATGAAATTCAGTTCAAATCCATTCAATTAAATTTTTTATTGTAGCACATAACTATGTTGTAAGGAAAAACAATGACTGCACAGATTAGACAGCTGTATCACTGCTGCAAAGATATGTTAAGTTTGTGGTATTTGTTAAGAGTTGTGACAGTTGTACCTAACTTGATGCATCACAGCCTTGGACTGACTTTGTTTTTAAATAGAAGCAATTACTGTTCTGTTTGGTGGATACTCTCATTTTGTGCATTTGTCTTTCTGATCTTTAGGAAGTCCTTTTTCTTATTGTGGTGAATATGACTTATCACAAAGGGGACTTCTCACCCTCCAGTGTTCCAAATTTGATCATTGTATGAACTATTTTAGGTCAGATGAATACGAGATCTATGATTCCTGTCATTTTGTATTATAATTTGGTGGTATTATAAAAAGTCCCCTCAGCTCAGATTCTCAATGCTGTATGTTTGATGCATTTGCAGCTCCATTGGAGGCCCCCTCTGTCAGACTAGATGGTAAACCTGGGCGTAATGAGGCGCGACTTGTCTGGGAGAAGATTCCAGAAATCAAACAAAGAGGCTTCATCACAAACTATACCATATTCTATTCAAGCGGCAGTGTCTTGCGCTGTATGTACAATCACATGTCATCAATGCATTGAAAGCTGATGAGATTTCACAAGAATGTTAAATAGATGCTATTTTAGTGAGAGTTTTCAGAATTTAAGAAAAGTTTATCTTTTTGCCTTTGTTTTGATGATTTCTAGCCATCACACTTCCAGCTAATACCTCCTCGTACCACCTGAAGTCATTGTCCAGTGACACAAAGTATGACGTGTGGATCAAGGCCTCCACAGTCAAAGGCTCTGCCAGTGGCACTAACCACTCATTCAGCACTCTGAAATATGGTGAGTGCCGGATTTTGTATCGAATCAATGATGTATTGATTTGGGTTGTGCAGGCACAAATCGAATACCTCATCACAGGTAGCTGTGCATGCACAATATTTTCCAGACTATATGTATCTCAAGAATATACGGTAAGTCATACCAGCCAGACAATGCATGATAATGTAGAAAAAAACATACATAAATTGCACTAGACTTTAAGTGGTCTTTTTTGGGGAAATTTAATTTACAAAGTCTGAGACCAAGAACAGACATTTCATCTTGATAGGCAAGTAACAATAATAGTAGTAGTAATAATAATAATAACAATAGACTAGAGAAAAATGGGCTGAGTAGATGTACAGCATGCTAGCATAACGCATTGATAGTTATTCTGCTACATGAGGCATAAACAACAAACTGGATAAGTGTCCACTATGTCAACGTGACAATCATTCAGATATCTAAAGCATAAAAAACAAACAAACAAGTGAGTGAGTTTTCCAAACCCTCAGTCTCACTCCAACTCACCAAATCAATTGAATTCTCCATCCTCAGTTTTGTTTCTGAACTCCGCCAACTACAGAGGTAGACAAAGCGGCGCTTCCCCCTCATCGCAGAGGAGGAAGCGGCGCTTGAATTACCGCAATTGCTGTAAATGACCATAATGTAGAAATTTTTGTAATACAGGAGTAGTAGATACAGGTACACAAGCCTGCTGCACTCTTTTGTACTAGTCATGTGACATACTTTTTTAATAATTTCCAGTATATGTCGCATCTGAGTTTAAGTCACACCTCCAGCCAAACTCTGAGAAAAAGTGTGACTTAAACTCTGGAAAATACAATTTACAGTTTTAGATGTGAACTAATATTCTCTACAGGAAAAATGTGCCCTAATGTTTTATGTAGATGAGGCAGCAAGTTATTACAAGGTGAACATTGTACTGTATTTTGATGATGGTATTGCAGTTTTAAGGGGAGTAAGGATGGTGCAGACATAATTGACTGCTACGTCCACATAGACACAAGCCTTGTCTGCAGAGGGAGTCTGCTTGTTGTAGCTTCAAATCAGGTCAACTTTGTCAGCTGAATGAAATTACATGTGTTACACCTCTGGCATTTATAGGGATATTCAACATGAAATATTAAACACACGTGGCAATATTGTCAACAGTAGGGCAAAATTTCCAAATGAGATTGCCAAGACAGTGTACGCAAAGTAAAGCATACACAAAATACGCACTGCACTCTAACCTAGTAAGAAATGACCCATAATTAAATATATGTACATATGTATATACAGTATATACAATATGACTAGTAATTCAGCGATGTGTAAAAATGTTTTGTTAATGTAATCCTACACCCAGTTACTCCCAAAAAGGCACAGCCAGAGCTAAGACGCCACAGCAGTTGTAGCCTGACAGGATCTGAGAAGACATTTTGAGCCTTCAGTGTGCTGTGCACCTGTGGGAAGCACGGTGATACATTAGGTGTTACTGTAGTGTGTGGGGGCGGGAGTATGTGTCATCCCTGTGGGGAGCAAGTGGTGAACACACAGGTGCTGAATTAGCATACAGGTACTCTGAGTTTGTTGAGCAACATTTCCATGATATCAGAAATGTCAAATGTATTCTTTGGACTCCTTTAATTCAATTCGATGTACAGTCAGCCACAGTGTTTATCACAGGAAGGTTTTACACATACAAATAGGGACTTAAGAATTTCAACTTCTCATGTCAAAGACCACTCTACGCAGTATCTGCTCAGTTACAGTTACGCTCTGAAAGTTCAGTGATACCTCAGGATAAGAAATTAATTCGTTCCGGAGTAGCCTTCGTATACTAATTCTTTCGTATTTTGAGTGAAGTTTTATATGTAAAATAGCTAATTCGTGCCAAGCCCTCAGAAAAAACACTTTAAATTTAATAAGAGCACTAAAACAAGAATGATATATGGTCAAATAAATAAACCTAACTAAACCCTCAATACCTTTAAAACCTTTAATAAATGATTTGGATATCGGCACGTCAAAACGAACTTGCCGAATGATGCCGGCAGGTACATAGTGCGAGAGATGCGGACCAATAGCAGAGCAGGATCTTATGGAGGCGACTCGCATCAAAGGAGATAACCAATGGGAGAGCAGGATCTTGTGCCGCGTTTGAGGCTACTCATAACTGGTAACTTTGGAGTTTGAGATTCACAAGTCATGATTTCAAACCATTCCAGGCACCACCGACTGCCATTGGTTCATCATTTTTGAGTTAAAAAAATACACTGCGTGACTCTGAACGCGGAAGTTGGAGTACTTGAGTACAGTTGAGTTCAAAGTAGTGAGTTCACGGGTTTGGCTGTAGCCCTGCCAACTTTAAACTGGAAAATTACCAGTTACAAGTAGCCTTGAATGCGACATCATGGAGTGTGTAGTCGAACACAAGTGCAGCAGCGTGCTAAATTTAAAATTTTTACTGACTGCAATCTCGATTCATTTCGCATCATGAGTCATTTGTCGTATTATGAGTCCGAAAATTCTTCGAATGCCGTTTCGTAAAATGAGTTTTTCGTGTGGTGGGGCTTTCGTATCTCGGGGTACCACTGTATCGGTATCTGAAATGTCATTTGTGTTTTCCTTCAGCACCTGGAGAGGTTGAAGGCAATGTGGCAGGAACGTCCCTTGCTTTCCTCTTTATTGTCTTGCTGGCTATATTTCTGTGCTTCTGGAAAAGAGATTCGTAAGTTCTATTGATCCCCTACATTTATTTCAATGAATTCTATTTTCAGGATCAACGTCTCAGTTGTGAAAAAATAATTGTTGTATAGCGGTGGTGTTTTGTGCTGTGAATCTGTATTTTTGTATATAGTAGTCATAAAGGATAAAGGATGTATAAAGGAGTCATCCTTTGTGTCAGAAAGAATTGATCCTGTTTTGTCTGCAGGATCAAGAAAAACCTCTGGCCTCAGATTCCTAACCCTGGGAACAGCAGTATTGGTGCTTGGTCCCCCGATTATACCTCAAAAGTAAGAAAATCTTTTCAGTGACTTTAATGTAATTTATCACACATGTAATCATGTTGTTTGACACTATTGATATCGTGCTCACTCAGGAAGAATAGTTAAGCTGTCTCTCCCACACCTTGTCAGGTGTTTCTTCCCAAAAAGTAACAGGAAGAGAAAGTAAATGTAGTCAACATCTGTCTTTTACAGGCACATACACCAAAGGAAAACACCTTGGCTGGTGTAAGTGTTGTCGAAGTGGATGTTTTTGATGAGAAGTCTGTGTTTGAGGAAGACAAGGCCAGTTCGCCCCTCAAGAAGGATAAATTCCTGTCTGAGGAGCACAGCAGCGGAATTGGAGGTTCCTCTTGTATGTCCTCTCCGCGTCAAAGTGTCTCTGACAGTGACGAAGGTGGCGACATTGGTGGAGACATTGGTGAGACTACTGCTAGCACAGTTCAGTATTCCTCCGTTGTTGCCTCCAATGGTTACAAGGGTCAGACCCCGAGCTCCCTGTCCCAACGGCAACAGGCCACCTTCTCCAGATCTGAGTCAACACAGCCACTGCTTGACTCTGAGGAGAACACGGAGTCGTTTGTGCAGGACAGCAGCAGGCATTTTCAATGCCTTCCCCAGAACACCAGCTTCAGACACACATTAGGAAATGAAGACAACTCTGCAGACTTCAGTCAGGTAGAAATGGCAGAGGAAAGGGTGCCAGAGTCACTTAGCTTCTGTCCATTAGAAGAGGACTCTCAGCAGACTACATTCTCAGAAGAGAGGTCATTGGACTGGCTTCAGGAGACACCTGTCTCCAGCTACATGCCTCAGCTGGGTGGTTACAGACAGCAGTGAGCAACAAGAAAATCATTTTAATTGATACTTCTTTTATGCCTTTTCATGGTGTCACGTGCATACGTTTAAGTATCTTCAAGGTAAGACATTCTATTCTCCATTGATTCAGCAAT
>OMPJ01008967.1:0-13784 GCA_900312935.1 Carapus acus | reverse complement strand
CTGCCAAGCACGCAGAGATCTGTCATCATTAACAGACAATTCAAATCTCCTTTCTACCCAATTTACATTGAGACGTACCGTATTTATGACGTTGCTTCTTGATAATAGATGTGCACATCAGGGAATTTCTAAACTCCACAGCCAACAGATAAACATCAACACAAATGACAATTCCAAATCTGAGTAACATTTCACCCTTTTTTTGTGACAGCTAGATCGTTCCAAAGCCATTTTTCCGACACCGTGCCAGCAAATTCTCTGTATTCAGACCCGTTTTCCTTTAATAACCTGTCGCTGCCCTTCTTCTTGATCTCTTAACTCACTGCATGCTGCATGTTCACTGCTTTGTTGACAGGAGTTGTTGGAAAAAAAAACCCCACAGTTGCCATATTTTTTTGGCCCACATGGGCAGCAGATGGTGGGGTTTATTGTTTGAATACAGCTGCCACGCAGAGATGCAGAGAGAAAGCTATGCAATCATGTCCATAATAAAAAAATATATATATTGTTGAAGAAGGATGAACGTTTGTGTTCTTCCGATTCAAATTTGTATGGGCAGAGCCAGCCAGCAGCAGAAGTGTGTCAGTTTTGTGGAAAGATGAAGTTCTGATTATGGGAATATGGCACATCTGAGTCAAATATTTCCATGCTGGGCTCATTACTTATCAGTCATAAGTGCTCTTAAGCGTTATTCATACTCGCTATTGGCATCTGAGCTGAGAAAGACAAACGACCAAGAGCGTAAAAAGTCTTTTTTAGCCTCTTAACCCAGAAAAAAATTTCTGTGGGTCCAACCAAGCTTGAGCCACGTAAATATTTAAAAAGTTCTGAACTTCTGTGCCGATTCGGTCCGATTGTGTTTACACGGAGGCGATGCCATGGCAGAGTTCACGTCAGGAGGAGGGAGCAGCAGCAGCAGCGAGCGGGATGACCTGCTAGCTCAGGACACGGCGCCCCCAAAACAGACAAACGTTTTTTTTTCCACAAATCCAACCGCAGAAAGAGCCCAAGAGGCATTTATCTGTAAAATGAAACGGAGCGTCTGAGGACCGTCCCACACATTCTGCGTGTGGTTGCGACTGACACCGGGCCTACGATATCATCTGAGGCGCTCAGGAATGAGACCGTCAGCATGTATCCGCAGATGGATAAACAAGGTCGTCGTGGGCCGGCTGCTTTTTAAACACGGTGAAACGTTTTATCCTAAGAATCAAATCTTTGCTAGGAAAAGAAAAAAGTCAACGGCCTTGTGGTGATGTTTTTGTTCTAGCTTTTCCCATGACTCTTCCTGAAATATGCCCGACCTTGTTTGCGATGATGTAAAAGAGCAGTCTGTTTGGTCCCAGGAGGAGGAAGAGGAGGATGAGGAAGACGAAGATGAGGAGTGGATGGGAGATGCTCGGCTTCTGTGGGCTCCAGCTCTCAAACTCAGCTGCGACAGGAAGCTGGGCCCGTCTCAGCCCGCGGCCCTGAAAACCTCCCACGGGAGAAGGTCACACACACACACACACACACATACACACATGACCCCCCACAGAGCCGAGGGCTGCCAAACCGCCCGACCCATCCAGCAGCCGCCTGCTGTGGAAAACATGTTTCTTCAGGAACGATGTGTAAAGCGGCTGCTGATCCCATGATGAATGCATTATTCACAGATTCAACTCTGTGGTGAGTGACGCCATTTTTCCATCCAGCTCCGCTGCCTCCTGTGAGGTCCGCAAGCACTTTGGGGGCGAAGGGGGTCGTCGGTAACTTTGTCCTCAGAGGTGCTGGAGGCCAGAATAAACCTGGCTGCCCCCAGCATTGTTCTGGCAAGGTGTCACCTGGCTGTGCACAAAATGGCTCCCCGGACACCTTTATATCACCCAGAAACTAGAACAAAGACAGGTTATGTTTATTATTCGGGATTACATGCGTATTAAGAGTGAATCTGTGACTGTCGCTGTCTGTGGTGCTGACCGGGAGTTCCTGTTATGGGCCAAAAAATATGTAAAACGCTTAATCTGACATAATAAAATGTGTTTTAGGCGGACTATCACACATTCAAGCTAGGGTTTACTTTAACCCTAACCTAGAAACGTGAACGAAGCTACGCTCCAGTGGAGGAAAACAAAATGATCAGCATTCATCATTCACCAGAGGATCTGAAATATTGGTTGAGACGTCATCCATCAGTGTCCGTCCAGTAAATGAGACAGCCTGCGTCCAGCTGTGGACATTTACTGAAGAAGTCTCACGTTTGTTGGCTCCAGTCGGCGAAACGTGAAACAGATGGATGGCAAGAATGGAGAAAATTGCCCGAGTCTTCATCACGTGTGGAATTTAGGACGTGACAGGTTGGAGAATTGTTGCAGTTTCGGGTTTACTGGCAATGGAAAACAGTGAGCGGTGACATCATCTGAGTTCAGCTCCAGGAATCCAGCCTGGCTCCGTCTGCCCCCCCAACACACACACACACAAACACACACACACACACACACACCCAAACCCCTCCACCACCAGACTCTCCATCCCAGTCTGACGCTGTGCGAATCATTTCCTGCCGTAACAGGAAATGATCCGCACATCTTCTGCCAAACTGCTGAAAACACTCATGTTCTGTACGTTCACGGCTCATTACTCACACACGCCCCGGGGTCAAATGAGCGGAATGCTATCGGATTCAAGCGCTGGAAGGGAAGGTTCGAGCCAGATCGCATAACACGGGCCAGTGTGTGTGTGTGTGTGTGTGTGTTTGTAGGTGTGTGAGTAAAAGGGGGCGGGTGGAAATGATCTGTACGTCTCCTACGCTGAGAACAATCATCAGTTATGTCAACGGCTGGAAAGAGAGAGAGAGAGAGAGAGAGCAGACGGAGGGATGGGTTGGTGTCTCACACCCAGGGGCCAATGTGAAAAACACTTTTCGTGTCATCTGTTCCGAATGAAATGCGACTCTGGGATGGAGCGATGATGATGGTGGTGGTGGTGGTGGTGGTGGCGGCGAAGCAGCAGGAGAAAACCGAGGAATGCGTCCTCAGGAATGGACTCTTCCCAGACTCCCTCTCCATCAGGCGTGTTTGTCAGCAGCTCTGTCCTCGCTGAGGTTCGACTCCGGGCCGGTGTGGTCGGCGCTCCGGGCCCAGGAATCAAGGCGGTGACGTGGCGGCGACATTGGACCGGGGATGTGTTTTTGTGGGAATAGCACATCAAAACGTGTCTATTGTCTGATGAGAAGTACAAAAAAAATAACTCAAAGATGACACCAGAAGACAATTTCTACAAATTTTGGAGAAGATGCACCACTTTGTGCCTGTGGTTTGCACCATTTCATCACCCAAATCTAAATTTCGAAGGATTGCCTCCTTCCTAAATACGATGTGTGTCTCCAGTGTGTGTAGATGTGTAGTCACCATCGGTCAGACGTCTGTTTGTCGAGGATCATCCGCCCCAGACAAATTGGCACATAAGTCAGTCTCGCTTTTGTTCCACCCGTTTATTGTCTTTGCAGCCTTCTCCACCCCTCTTAGGGCTAAATGTAGCTTAGATGACATAAATCCCTAGCGCCACCCGGTGGACATATTTATACCAGATACCATATAGATGCCCACATTACTCAAGCCATTTTCTTTTATGCTCACAACTATCAGACATCCACCCGAATACAGGGTTCTGACCAAATTGGGACAAAGCTGGAGCAGGTTGTCGTCACGCTGTCTGTCAAAATGTCTGGTTCTCGTATTTTCCTACCGAGAACTGAGACTTGTGAGACCGCTCACGGGAAAACACACAGCGAATTATCTGCCAGGCTAAAGCAAACAATCTTTGATCACAGGCTGACCTCCACAAATTGGACATGGCAAATGTATTTTCGTGTAAATCATGTAAAGGAATGTCCTACTGTATGTATATATGGAACAAAAAGGGTTCTCTCCCATTAACGACACCATGCGAATATTCACTCTACGGATATTTTATTTGCTTTTTTTTGCAAAAAAAGTCATGTAATAAAAGAAGCTGGGAGAGTCGCGAGGTATGTGACAATTTGACACAAAAGATCAACATTTCCATTGAAAAAGATGGCAAATACACAATAAATACAGTTGTTTTTTAACACTATACATGATGGCGTGTGTGCGGCAGGTGGCCGTGTCCAGACGATACACAGCTCGCAACGCAACGCGACGCAGCGCCACGCCAAGTCTATACTGGTGAGTCATTAGCCATGAATGCATCCGTAGATGGTGGCAGGGGGGGGAATGTTTCCAGCTACACACTCAGTACTGGCTGAATATAGCCGACAAAAAGGCGTACAAAGTTCACAAAAGTCCAAAACTTAAAAAGAAACTAAATAAAAAAAGAAAGAAAGTGTTTCGATGTGTGTATCCACTTCTGCAACCGTGTATTCCAGTCATCCACTCTTAAGTCGAGTAATCCTGCAGGGAGACACAAGAAGGTTTATTATTATCTGAGGAGTGTGTGTGAGCACGGTGAAGGGAGAAAGGGAGGCTCAACTTACAGCTCGTGGTTTCTTGTTGACCTTCATGTCGAACCTGGAACCAAAAAATGAGGCGGGATTAGACGCGAGACAACCTGGCGGTGGTGCGTGATGTAGACAAAATTGTGCCGTTACAGGGATGGAAGCGTAAAGAAACAGCTAGCAAAAATAACACGAGATGAAAACATTTTTAGGGCGCTTCAATCTGTAGCCACCTCTCAGGGGAAAGGCCAGGATTTCATTTTTTATTGGTCCGAAATTGGGAGATGGGCACTTCTGTGAAACCAAAAAAAAAAAAAAAAAAAACCCAACACAAAACACAGAACTGTCGCCTGATGGAGGCGCTGACGAGTCGGACATGCGGTGTGACGGAGAGACCATAGGCAGAAGCGGGCAAAAGGCTGGAAGGGGAGGAGGGCAAAGGGGGTTTGTGGCGGAGGGCTGAAATAAAACAAAGATGGAGGTTGCGGCAGACAAGACGGAAACACCACAGGAGCAGGAAGTAAAATTCAGACTTACTCAAAGTCATAATCAAACATGGCAGAAGGACTGAGGAATAGGAGGAGGAGGAGGGGAAAGAGGGAGAGGTTGGAGGAGGAGGAGGAGGGCAGCATTAGGGAGAGGAAGAGAGCAGCAATGGTTAGTTGGACAAGCCTCCACCCTATAATCCCGACAGCGGCACCGTGGCCTGTGTCCTGAGTGTAAACGCAAGTCCTTCAAAGTCAGGTCACATGGGCCGAAGGTCAAAGTTCAAACAACACTGTCCAGAGCTGTTTGACTCCTTGCTCACCTGTGTCTGTTTTTGTTCTTCCTCTTCTTGTGGCTTCCATGATGGCTGCCAGAGGAGGACGACGACGCAGCCTTCTGGGGCTTGAGGTCCTGCAGGGTGGAGTCCACGTCCTCCGTGTCCTCTTGGCTGGGCTCGTTCTCTTGGTTCTGGAGGTCGGGGGTGTCGCTCTCGGTGCCGCTGCCTGCCTCACCTGACAAAAAGAAGTCGGGTTAGCATCGCGCTAGTAGTGAAAATACGGACAATGGTAATTATGGGAGAAAAATGCAAAGCCACTCACGTTTTTCATTCATGTGATCCGGCAACCCGCCCAACGCACAAACCGCCTGCACATCACAACAGAGAGCAGTGAGTGACTCACAATCCCCCATCTTTCATCAGAAATGACTAAATCTGAATCAACACGAGACCCACCGCAACCGAGGTCACCGACGACTTGCTGAACAGGCGCTCGGCCTCCTTGAATTTCCTGTTTCTTCTGTCAGTCTTGCTGTTAGAATTCCTGTTGGAAAAACGGATAACAACAAGTCAGCCGACAAGATAATCTGGTGGGGGAGAGAGGTGGGGACAGAGAGATGAGGGTTTACTTTTGGTTGGTGAGGTATCTGTCCCATCCTCGGATGATGTTCCCGTACATCTGCGTGTCTTCGAGGTAGCTACCCTCAAATGCGTAGATTTGTCTTTCCAGGTTCACTAGCGTCTCCTGCAAATTTATCAAAACATACAAGAAAATCGCACAAAAGTGGGTTTAGTACACAGAAAGAGGTGGCTGTCCACCTGCTAAAAAAGAAATACACACATAAACACAGACGCACTCAACAAATTCCAAATAGCAACACTGGAGGGTTAGATTTATTTGTGTTTATTTATGATACATGTTGTCTTCACTGAGGGTTAAGGATGCTGGTATATTTAGGAACATCAGAACACAAAAGAAAAAAATTATTATTATCATTATAAATCATTTCTGCGGAGAGGGTACGATTTTACATTTCACACCACAAAGATTAAAACCAACTATTTGCCGGCAGTGGGATCACCTAAAAACCTGCCATGGCGCTCACTGCTCCTACCAATGTATTCATACGTTGGCCACTGGGGCGGCTGGGCGGTCACTAGCATGCTAGCCTGTTAGCCTAACTTAACATTCCCAACAAGTACCGCTGACTTAGATATTCATGATCACAAAGCCATTTGACCAAATCTTTTCCCCCACCTACACGCGTTTCACGAACAAATTGTTCGACAAGGAGGGCAACGCAAATGAATATTGGATTTGTTAGCACCCACGCATTTCATTGCCTCGCAGATTTGGCCCTGCAACACAGGGTGAGCTAGCTAACCGACACCAGGTTAGCCAGTTAGCTGTTATTAGCTTAGCAACGAGCCGGGCCTAGACAGCCGGTGTCCCTCATCCGACAGGTTCACGACGTCCGTTAGGTCTTTATCTTGTTTGGCTTTTCGAAATAACGCATAACACAAAAACTTACGGCGAGTTCTTGTTTTCTTTTGACGAGCTCCGCGAGCTCCCGGCGTGTGTCGGGTATCTGCGGCGGTGTGGCTTTAGCATGCATCGCCATGATGGATCGAGGCTGGAAACGAAACGGGCGGCAGGTCGTGGCTAAAGCCCGCAGCCCAGAGACGGTAGCGGGGCATGACCGCCAGGTGGCGCACACGGGTTCTGGGACAATGGCGCAGTCTGGCCGCAAGGGGGCACTGAGGAGCGTCAGCGGCAGGCCCTATTGTCATGTTGTCGTAGAAACTGTGTTTGGACACAGTGACTTCGACATTAATTTTATTAACGTCCTGGTGAATCATGGCGAAAATATATCGAGGACTGGATGACAGTGAGTATAAATATTGTCCGATTTTACAGATGTTCAACTTAGATCAAACAGGCCATGTGTAATTTATTCTCTGTTCTTGTATGTCTACTAGTTGTTGAAATTCCAGTTTACATGAGTGCTTTCGCGCAACACAAAAATCATCAAACTGTGGTGAGAAGCCGCCAAGAGAAGAAAGGATTTTCCTCTCAGTCTAAACGATTCCCCGCACAGTTCCGTCTGGTGAGTAGAAATGCCTGCAGGTATAAACAAAAGTATGCAGCCTCAACAAATTCAAGTGAGCTTCATTTCAGAATGAAAACCCAGGACCAGGCACGTACGGCTGCATTTCTAGCGCCGAGATCAGCAGTCCGTCCTTCTCCAAGAACGGCACCACCGGCTTTGCCTCCATGGTTGGCACACCTCGTTTATCTCTCCTCACCGCAGTGTGACCTGGAGTCCGTTTTCAGAAATTCTTAGAGATATCCCTTTCCAACAGACTGCCAGGGCTCCCCGTCACGCACGAAAACGAGGAATCCCGGCGCCAAACGCCTACAACCTGCAGGGATCCCTCAACAACAAGTGCGACTTTAACATCGGTGTGTCCAGGGCCTTCAGGCTACCAGTGACTGTGATGGTGGACGGTCCAAAAAATACGACTCCAGCCCCGAATCAGTACGAAGTACGTGAGAGATGATTCCAGCATTACCGTTCTTAAAAAGTGTTTATATATTTGCGTTGTCTGCTCTTGAAAGGTTGGTGGAAGTGAGATGAAACCTTCAACGGTTGGTACGTCGAATTTCCTGTCAAAAACTGGGCGCAGCTCCTTCTGCCAGAGGATAAACATACCCTCGCCATGTAAGTATGTTTTTCTTGCTGATCTCAGGTGGATTTTTGCGATACCTGATGATATTGACGCCCTATTGACTTATGTTGCATGGTTTTCATGTCTCTCAAAGGTCACTACGAAATCAAATACGACATTATCCACAAAGGACCCAAGGTGGCCGTGTCCCCCTTCAGGTCAAATACTGCCAGGACTCAAGCTCCGGTAGTGAACAAGTTTCCCGGTCCAGCGGCCTACAGTCCCCATCAGACCCCCATCCCGACCAAGAGGACAGTCTTGCCGTAAGTCAACCCCCTAGATTTGCTAATTCTGCATCTTAACCCTGTCGGTACGTCAACGTCTCCTGTGCTGTTCACCAAGGAGGGGACACTATTTGGCGATATCGGCTCCTGCTGTGATGGTCCCCAAAGACCCCCCGTCACCAGGCCCCGGCCAGTACGACGTACAGAGACGCTACGGCTTGTCTCTGCGTACCAGGTCCACGGCCGCCTTCGCCTCCAGGACGGAGCGGACGCTCCAGGACATCCAGGACAGTCCGGGTCCAGGTCCAGGTAAAGGAGAGTCCATCATATTGTAATCATAGATAGTTACTGTTGTAATAACAATGCTTAGCTTTTAATGGTGTTAGCTGTCAATAGCAACACCACTAAAATGGCTTTTTCTACATTCCCCTTTTCTCTTTTGGGCATTTTTTCTTAGTTTAATGTGAAAATGATTTTGGGAAAAGACTAAAATTGCTCACTGAGGTGTGAGTCAGTGGAAACTAGGTGGAATAAAGCACAACATGACAGTTTGGGAACAGAGTAATCCATGAAATGTGGATATTTAGGGATAAAGCTCCCCAGTTTTTTCCTCCGGGACAGTGGATGAAACATCGATCTGTCTCCTCAAGTCGGGAATTCAAGCCGCTCATAAACCGTGGAGTCACGGCAGTGACCCAGTTTACAAAAGAGTGGAGAAGAAGCAGCTTCTGTTGGAGCATTTAGGAACATTCTCAGAGTGTCATTCCTGGTTGTGTGACAACATTTAGTGATATTAGCGGAATGATTTCAATGCTGTGGTGCAGTCGGAACATAACAAGTTTTTAATTTAGGCTATTATGTAAAGATATTATTGAAATTTTGTACAATTAAAGTCCCCCATTGTCTTTTCTAGGTTTCTATGATCCACGCTTGCTGTCCAAACAGTCCTTCCTCTACAGCAACGACAAGATCTGGGTTCCTACATGACGCAGACACAGATACAAGTACATATCGCGCACACACACACACACACACACACACCCACGAGCGCACACACGTAGCCTGGTGTGCAGCTGCATTGGCGGATTACATTTCAAAGGTGGTTAATCTGTTCTTTGCTATGAAAGGAGTGTCTTAAAACCCCATATTTATCATCTCATTCCCTCTCCTCCCGCCTCAAGACGGCTGTGATGCGCATTTATTCTAAGATTGTATTAAAATAAGATGGTGAGGCGCAGCAAGAGGCGTTGGCGGCGGCGTTCGGGCGGCCCTGGGCAGCTGCTGCCGATGCTGGTGTCATCGCTCCCGTCGCAGGAACAGCTGAGCGTTCGGAGACGATACCACCATGACAACTGTCGGAGGACGGAAGGCCGAGGACGGACAGCGGACACTGGTCATAGCAGCCCTGTACACACCTACAACTGGAATCCGACTGAATAAAAAGGGGAAAAAGACAGATTTACAAAGCTGAGTGTATTATCTCTTTGTGTGAGAGAGATGTTCTTCGCTCTTAAAGGCTAACAAGTTTGTGTTTTGGGTTTTTTTTTTTTGTTTTTTTTTTTATTCAATGGTATGGACGACATGTTCGCCGATCTCAAAAAAACACCCAGCAACTGCTGCTGTGCTTGCTCGACAGCTGCAGATATATTCGGCCTCTGAGTTCCATCGTCTGATCTTCAAACATGTGCGCTCGACCCGTGAAACAACGCCGTTGTGCACCCTGTGGCCCACAATGAGGAGATTGTGTCTTTTTTTACTCCCCATAATCGGGTGCATCGCAAGGTCAGGCGTGTGGAGGGCGTCGGCGCGACCGCTTTAAGCGCTAACCTGCGTTTCTGTCCGCGGCCTTTCGCAGCCAAGCTTCATGGGAGCAGACAGACAGACCCGGGCGAGTACGGACCTGCAGCCCGTCCAGGCCCGGGCGTTGAGAGAAGTGTTTGCTCTGGGGGAAGGTTGGCGTTCTGCTGCTTCCACTTTGAACAAAAGCCGCTTCCCTGCCTTGTTTGCGCCATTCAGAGTTTCACAGGCGAGAGGAAAGGATTGCGATGGTGTGTTGACTTTGTTGTGTCCTCGCGTGATCCCCCACCTGGAGGAGTTGATCAAAACCTGAGATACAAAACAGTAAAAAGCTGATTGTGTCAGTTTCCACTCAACATCTGTTGCCTGGCAGCGCTATAAATCCTGGAGGCGGATTTGTTCAAAGGGCTTTCGGGCGAAAAAAAAAAAAAAAAAAAGGACATCCAGTATATGCGTGTTGTCTGTTTTAGCTGGAATGCAGCCCAGCAAAGCATGATGGGAGGGGGTAAAAACAGGGAATAAACATGCCAGGTTCCCTCAAAAGATGAGTGCAGCAAGTAATAATCATAGATCAGAGTAAGTAGCAGCATCTGCTCACTCAAATAGCGACAGAATTAGCGGAAGATGAACTGATCAGATGCAAATTTCATCTTTGCACCAGCGTGTTTACCCTCACAGTCATCTGTGCGTGTGTTGTGTGTGTGTGTGCGTGCTTGATTACTCAACATCACTTAACAAAAGGCTTCTTCACTGTATGTCTGGCAACCATAAATGGGTTTATTATGGGATTTTAGAAAAAATGTGTGATTGTACAACCTCACAACACCCCCCTCCGCCCACCACCGCTCAAAAACACATGACTGCATCACGCAAACCGGCGCCACTGCGCGCTGATTATCTCGAAATAACAAATCTCAGACTGGGATTACATAATCTGAGGTCTGTGATTTGAAGTTGGTTCTCCTGAATTGTTAATAGAATTTGTTTGTGTGTATTTAATGGCCTGGAGGAGACAGTGGGAGAAGATGGCTGAGAGTTTGCGAGGCGTTCCCGAGCTCCCACCCACAGCCGGGCTGCATTTCCAGCCCACGCGGCTCTAAATCTCAACACAGCATCAACAAGTTGTTGTTTTTCTCTGCCGCAAACAAAACAACTCGCGACCATCTTGCTCCGGTTGGCGCCGCGCTTTGAATCTCCACCTCCATTGTCCCCGTCAAGGCTGACGGCCTTTCAAACGTCAACGGCCTGTCGGTAGATTGATTAGCCGTGATTCACTGCCGGGCAGGCTATCTTTAGCCTCGGCGTGCTAGCTTAAAGGGACATATCTCGTCAACATTTGCTCCATCAGATAAGCTTGGAGTGGCTTCATAGGCGGAGGCCTGTTTGTTTGTGCGAGGCTGCGCAGGCTGAGATGGTGACGTCGGTGTAGGAGACATTAAGGTTGGACAGGTCTCTGTTTCTGGACAGTCTCTACCATCCTAAGTGTTTGGCGTCCTGAAGTCGGGGCTTGTTCCCTGGTGTCCTCTTAAGTCTGAAAGTGTCATGCATTTTTAATGCTTCCCGTTAAAGCCACAAACATTTAACCTCCCAGCTGTCTGGGTAGTTACAACACGTTGTTGCGGGCAGTCATTGTACCGCTGCCTGATTGAGTTGGAGGCTTATCAGTTTTCAGACGCAGATAATTAAATCTAAGTGGGCACGCTGGGGGGAAAACAGGGGATGTAAATGAGTTTGTTTGTAAATAAGGTGGAAACAAGTCAGCAAAATGCAGTGTGGGTGTGAATCTAATCTCCACAGGGCTGCATAATGGAAAAACAATGTCTTTGAAAACGTACAATACCAGCAAGATACAGCCTAAACAATTTTGTCGGGCCTTCAGAACTGTGACAAAATCCCAAACAACTTGATCTGATGATGTTACCAGTAATCCCATCACCTAGAGTATTTATCAGTGTGATGAAGCGAAGAATATGTCGACTTTGCTGTGGTAACAACGTACCACGTCGCAGATGCAAGAGCCAGTAACAGAAAAAAATATATCTGATGGACGAAACCATTCTTGGAGTTAGGAAATAGGTGACATTCGGACTTCTTTTCAAATCCAAAACAATCACAGGTAAACTTAACTTGCCTGACAGATCAACGTCTTACTTTGTCGTACATTTTTTCAAAGTGTTATAGTTGGGAAACCTCAGTTTACACAGTGTATGCCCCGTTTTATCTATTTGGTACAGTCCAAGATCTCCGGCATGCGGTTTCGCGCTGCTCTCTGATGCGTCAGGTTCACGAGGACAAAACCGGAAGTTAGCACCAGATTGCTAGTTTTGGCTATTGAACACTACATTTCAGAAATTGATTTCGCCTGCGCTAAACACCACGGATATTTTAAAGTATTCTCTGCTACAAGGAACAGACACTTTAGCATACTGTCGATGTGTCTTTAAGCTGTACTACTGTTAAACCTACTGCGTTTGAGGTCGAAGATACGACAGAGGGTATCGCTATTATTTTGAAAGTCTTAGCAAGCAGTGCTACGTAGCAATTCTCCACCTTGATGTTGGACCGTGGGCTCCGGACCCGAGCGTTTTATTCTCACAGTACATTTCTCCCTCTCCACGCCCGTGTGTCCGCTGGATCTAATTTAGTCTTTTATTTCACGAAGACACCGGCGCGGGCTAACACCGCTTGCCCGTTGTTATACGCCCTCGCCATTTTCGGTGGGATTCTTCCCTTTCTTAGACAATTTTCGCACTTTTCCCCTGTATTCCGGTTGGATTTACAAAGGGCGTGTTTGGGCGATCTGTACCGGGAGAGTTCCATCTCCTGCACTTGGGCGGCTCTGAGGAATGACAGCAACGGGAACGGGACTGCCACCCGCCTGAATGGACAACATGGATTATCAGGAGCTGGGACAGCATCTGGAGCAGAAACTGACACTGAAAGAGAACTGTAAGTTGTTTACACTGCTTTTTCCGTTAGGTAAATAGGTCACGCAACGTTGCCCCGATCCCACGAGAAGGAGGGGTGACTGCACAGTTATTTTCTCGCACAATCCTAATCAGAATTTGTCAATTACGGGATTTAAGTTGAAATTCTAGAGCGCCGAACTCCCTGTTTTAGATCCATCAGCTGCGGTAATAATGCCTATCATATTCCAAGATGGAATCTCACTGAGCGGGATGTTGGTCCATGTGTAACAGGCTTATAATCCTGCATCAGTCCCCCCCCTAGCCGGGCTTTTATACTAATGATCAGATCTACCCAGAGATTCCACTGAAAATGCGGCGCTGAGTGAGCTCTGGTCTCCATTACCAACATCTCAGCCTGGACGTGGGCAGAGACACGGATCACATCATGGCAGACGCGGCTGGGACTCGGGTCTGTCTGACCGAATGGACAAACACACCCTCAGACCTATGAAATATGTGACATCCCTCCCTCAAGATGTTTGCGGGGGGAGTCATGTGTCAAACTGGTGAAGGGAGCTGGTGTCTTGCTCAAGGGCACTTTAGCAGATTCCTACTTGCGAGGAAAAAAAGAGGACACTTGAGCTCACCTGCTTGTGGACATTGTGACTGTCTCCTGAGTCGGAGGGCAAATTGACAAGATTATTGACTTGCTGGTTAAGTGTAGAGGGACATAGGTGAGGCGATGAGCACACAAATGGATCAAAAAATCAGATTTTAGTATGATGATGCAGAAATGAGGCGACGCTGAGGGTAGAAGTCAAGACAGAGAGGAGCCTGGTGCTGTAAACATCCACCGGCTGTGTCCGCTCGACGTTTTGACTGGAGGAAGGTGACTCCTCTGGTTG
>OMPJ01008965.1:0-12883 GCA_900312935.1 Carapus acus | reverse complement strand
GAAGTAGTGTGCAGCTACACACGCGGACAATGAGACTGATGTGTAGTCTTAGGGGTCTGTGTGGTGGACACGGTCACTGTTTATTTATTTAGTTTCTTTGACAATTGGATGAAGGTCCCTATTTCCTGCCCCCTAGCAGGTGCATTTGTGTAACTGTACATTCCCTCCACCCAAATCACAACAAAAGTGTGTCATTTTATTCCCCATTCTGTGGAATGTACCAATCTGATGCCAAATCTATCAAGTCCAGGCTGCTAACATCCAATCTCAGCCTGTGTTGTGTTCCTCTCGTCCATCCACTGCACCCATTAGTGGCGTGATGATACCATAGAAATCGAAGATAAGTGCCGCTGTGTACTGACTCTGCGGTGTGTGGGGGCACCAAGTGCACTGTCGTAGGACTTTGCTTCTCTCGAGGGACCTCGTGATAACAGGAACCGACAGAGTGTTCACAGCATCTCACCCACACCCTGGAGCTGAGGAGTCCCTGGATGTGGAGAGGGGCCTGAGATGCCCCGCTTTCTCCTCAGATACCTGCGGATCCCGTCCAGACTCCTGCACCGGCCACGCTTTGATGGAACTTGGCAGTTTTCAGAGCTGCAGCGTTAAATTTAGCTCTGTGAAACAAGAGTCGTGTGACTTATGTGCTGAGGTTTGAGGTTAAAGACACAGCTCGCCATAACATTTGTAGAATAGTGCTTTATGAAGTGTGTTTGTCTGTGTCGCAACCACACATATGTGAATTCATCTCGCCATCAAATGTACGTGTCACAATAAGGTTAGTGGTGTTGACTCGGTCATGGATAAGTGTATGATCTCCTCAAAAATGTTAGACACCAGTGGACTGCTCTGGCTCATGGACGTCATAGATCAATGAAACAGGTGCGATCTTGACAGTGCAGTGGGTTGGATGTGGGCGGATTGGACCTCTCCGCTAGCTTTTCCTTTCATTTATGGGGAAAAGGCGGAGACGGCTCACCTTTATCACATCCTACATCTCCGGGGAGGACTTATGTCAATGTGCAAATGTCCCACCAGCCTTTTCTCCATCCAAAGGTCAGCCAACCAGCCAGTAGCTGCATGGGGCCATAAATCCTCCAAGGTTGTTAGATTAGGATGCAACACCTTTCAGGAAAGTGTATGGATGACGTTGTACTGCTTTCCCACCCATCACAGATTCGGGGGAGAAGATGTCTCGTCCCCTCAGCCCGGAGCACCTCCCAGTCCCCGTCCATCAGTCCTCGCTACCTGTCCACCTGTCATACTTTCCCTCCCAATTGCTCGACGCGCAGCGCCAATCAGCCTCCGACCTGCGCACCGCGGAGACCAATGAGGGCGAGGCCTCTCCCGGCCAGCCGCAGGGGACGTTGGGATAAAAACTAAGCCGTGTAGCTCAGATAGGTTTCGGGGACAGAGGTGAGAGCGTCTATCCGACCACGACCATGACCGACGCGGAGACACTGGACGGCCCAGCATCGCCATCGGCGGAGGACAAACCGTTGCCCGAGAGGAAAATCATAGGTGGGTATAAGACGAGGACACCCACACCCACTCCAGGATACTCTAATCAAAGCCCGGACAGGTCTCACCGCGTCCCGGGAGACGACCTGTCCAATTATCTATTAGTTGTCCGATTTCGAGGTCGATATATCGGCTTATGCGCGCTGAGGGGTGATAACGGTGAAGCGGTGATTAATGTCGTCCGTCTGCTCCTTTTCCACCCGCCTCATTTTAAAAACCTCTCAGGACAGCTCAGAATCTTTCAGAATAAAACGGGGACCGATATGTCGGTGCGCGGACGAGGGACACAGGACGAAGTGGCGACTCTAACGCCTCATTCCCCGCTGGCTGTGATTTACGGTGGTGTTTTTTCGCACATTACAATGCGTTACTTTTTGAGCACTTTTTCTCCGGATGCCGACTCGCCCTGGACTGAAGCAGAGTGGGGTTGTGTAGTTTGTAGTTCTGGGCTAGGCTGGGCAGCCTGACCCACATTTGTATATCAGCCCCTCCCGAGCGAGGGTGCACAGGTGCTGGCCATCAGAACGAGCCACACACCGTGCCAATTACATGATGGGACCTGATGGCAGCACACACTCGGTCATTTTTGGCTTCAGCATAATGAATTTAAGAACTTTGTTTGTGTCGGGGAGGAACTTTCCCTTTTCCAGAGGGTTTCTTACTGGTCACGTGGCTTTGGTTTGCTCGGGCCCTTCCTCTTGACCTAGTGCAGGCTGGGTTTCAAAGTCGTGGCTGTTAATGATTGACGCACTGATCTCTCATTCTTACTTGACAAGCATGGCGAGCATGATAAGCAAAACCTTTTTAATGTCTATCAAAATCCCGAGTGTGAGTTTCTGCAGCCTACTTAAATCACCGCTCTGTTGTAGCCACCTTGGTCCAAGGCACCGTGAAATGGTTCAACGTGCGAAATGGGTACGGCTTCATCAACAGGTAGCTTTTCCTTATCACTTCAGAACCTATTTACTTCAAAATCAAATGTGTCTGCCATGTTTTATTGAGCTAAGATGTTTCATCTACACAGGAATGACACCAAAGAAGACGTGTTTGTTCATCAGGTAGGAATCCAAATATTGGTTGGCTGCAACCTGTTTTCGGGGGTCGATTGCTGTGCCTCTGTGTCCTCAGACTGCTATCAAGAAGAACAATCCTCGTAAGTTCCTCCGCAGTGTCGGTGACGGGGAGATTGTGGAGTTTGATGTGATTGAGGCTGCTAAGGTGAGGTTACCTTGATGTGTTTACTGGCCCTCATCTCTCGGCGTGACTGACCTCTTGTTGTCCCGCAGGGCTCGGAAGCAGCTAACGTCACAGGTCCGGGAGGAGTGCCGGTCAAAGGCAGCCGCTACGCACCTAACAAACGCCGCTACCGCCGACGGTTCTTCCCCCGAAGCCCTCGGCCCGATCAACAGGGCAAACCGACTGACGACCAAGCTCCCGCTGAGGGTGAGGGAACGGGGGAGAACGGGGATATGAGACCTCAGCAGCAGCGACGCAGGCCCCGCAGACCTCGGCAGGAGGTATCGGACTAAGATGAAGTCGTAAATGTGACAAGAACCTTACCTGCAGCAAATGTTAATGAGGTCAACGACGCTGCGTCAATGTCCTAATCTTTGATTCCCTGAAGGACACCATGGGGTACTGACTGTCCCGATCAGTTGTTTTGTAAAATGAGGATGGTGGTGTTGGTCTCTGCCAGGGTGAGGAGGGAGAGCAGGGAGAAGGCGCAGCAGACGACGACCAGCAGGCGGACAGGCCACAGCGACGCAGATTCTGGCGACCATACCGCAGGTAAGGGTTGCTACGCTGCAGGATTTTGCTTTTACATCTTGGCTTTAAGAAGCGCCGTTGATCGGTGTTTAAGACTGAACACGACAAATAAAAGGCTTTGAATATTTAAATCGCAGGCCATTCCGCCCTCACCCTAATGGGGACCAGCCAGCCGATGCCAAGCAGAACATTCCTGCAGTTGGGACCCAAGAGCAACACGGGGTTAAGAAGTCGGAGGCACCTGGGACTACCCTGACCAATGGAGAATCGGCCGAGGGCCAAGACCAAAAACAGGATCGGCAAGCACGACGCCGAAAGCAAAGAAACTCAGAGTCCTCAGCCACCAAAGTGAGCATCAGCTGGTTCAGTGGATGATGATGATAACAATGTGGAGGAACAAGTATTTTCTGATAGCGTAGCGTTGCATGCCCACGCAGCAATCAAGAGGCAGCATTATAGTCACAAGTGATGTGGTGGGAAAGATTAAGTTAAGTGTTTGTGCATTTTCTAGAACGATGCCGAGAAGTCTGCATCTGACCCTGGTACACCCCCGCAAACATCCAAGCCATCGGACCTGAAGTCTGCATCAAAGTCGCCAAAGTCCTCCCCCAAAGCCTCTGCCAAAGTGTCCCAACCTGCAGAGGTACATCTTTACCTTATTTCAAGTTCATCTCTCCAAATGTGACTGTGTTACGAGCTTGTTCCTTGCATCCTTGCTCTCTCTGAAGCAGACAGCTGCCCCCACAGTCGAGGCGCCGACAGAGTGACATCTGAGAGTTCAGACGTGTGTCCCTTGGCAAGAGGTGGGACCTCGTGCTCAAGTTAATGCATCCCTGGGTCAAGTGGGGTTGGCATGCTGGGCAGGGTTGCACGTCTGCACAAGGGCCACATTAGCTTTCTTCCCTGAGAGGACACGAGGATGGACACTTATGGGCAGTTATGTTGATTTCCTACTCTGAGCGGGATGGAGAAGGTTTTTGTACCCCTTTGGTCTTGCCGGACTTGCCCGGACAATGACGTGTCTTATGTTGGGACGGAGTCTTCGATTTAATGCAGGGAGCTCTTCAACTGCAGGGGCTCAAACGCTGGGAGACGGTATCTCAGATTGCAGGGATCCTCGTTCCTGGGTTTGAGATCTTTTGATGCCTTTTTCTTTAATATCATATAATCTCTAAACCCCTGTGCCTCCCATGCATTCTTTGTTTTTGTTCCGGTCCTAGGGTTGGAGGACTGCACCTTATTAGAACACGTACACGCTTCTCCGTCCTTCACTCACATCCTTCAACACGTCCCCGCTTCCTCCCCGTCACTAGTCCTCCCTTCCCAGTCTTGCATTGTCCTGGCTGGACATATGCATTGGGTGGGCAAAAGGGGGACCAAGTGGGCTGTGGGTTTCTGTTGAGAAGCATCTTGAAAAGAGAAATGGGCTCGAATTAAATCTGCTTGGTGCCCAGTTACTCCAACCCCCCTCCCATCTTGATTTTTCTTTAATTAAGGAAGACATCAAATAATGGTTGGATAAACCAACCTTGATTTTTATTTGGTTTGATTAGGCAAAAGAGGAGAAAACCAAGCAGGACTGACGTTGATGGGTGCGTTATGGGAGTTGGCTTAGTTCCATTACCACCTTGGTCAATTCCAGCCTCCCTCCAATTCCTCAACTTTGAGGATGGATTGGGTTTTTCTTTTATTTACGTTTTGCTTTTCTTTGGAGGGGATTATGTGCAATTTAATAACTAATAAATCTGCAAATCTCAGGCTTTGGTCTCATTTTTCCACACCCATCAGTTAATACCAACGGTCCAAACAAGTCACCACATGGATTATAGAAGTTTATGATCAAAATTACCCAACTACAATGCTGCAACTGCAGCTTATATATAGCCTACATCTTGGTGCATTTTTACCACAACATCAATATTCACTCAATACGTGAGGTCCTCTTTGAGCAGTTGATACAAATCCTCAGATGCGAGAATACAGTAGATGGCAAACGAAGCACACACATGAGACAAATGCCAGAAAAACACAAAATACAAACTTTCCCATACAAAACATTTTGCTCCAGCCCTGCACACTGGGCCTTTGATTACCAAACCAAACTGGAGTGCAAAGAGATGTGAAATTCAATAAACCCCACATTCTTAGGGCAAATTAGTTGCCAAACACGGAAGTCCAGCACTAAAACATGTCCGCCCTACTTCTGCAAGATGTGCAGATGTTTAGACAGCAGTTCCATGATCTACTCTGGCCAAACTAGTTAGAATCTACTAGAGGATGATTTGGCAATGATTGATTAGCATGTTGGTATAAATCTGTACATAATCCTGTCCATGAGCTGCTTGATGAACACCGGGCTACTTTGAGCTCACCTTTCACGTTATGCTCTTGTGAGATAGTGCGACTGCCATCATGTCTGGTAAGGTACGTTTAAAATCAAACTCTGAATGTTTGTGTCAATAAAGTGCAGATATTCTACAGTCTCCACCACCAACTTCCGGTTGCGTCTGTGCATGCCACTTAAGTCACCAGTAAATGCCTCTGTGCAAAAATCTCTGCAGTCTGTCGTCCTGGTACAAAGACTGTGATGACCCACACCATACGCTTCGTCTCACAATCCTCAGGACATCTCCAGCCCCCTCTCTGCTTTGGCAGAAATCTACGAGTATACAGTAATTGTCATTATTTCTGTCGGAAAACAAATGCAGCTTGAATTTGGAGCGAGTCTCATGAACGCAGTCCACTCCAACTTGTACCCAGTCCTCTTTCTGCCGTCGTGCTCCGCCCTTTCAGCGGTGACCATTAATTGACGCTTTCATCCCCCAAGTAGTCCAGCTCGGTGCTGGGCTTATCCATGTCCATGTCCATGTCCATTTCCATGTCCATGTCCATGACCATATCCATGTCCATTCGTCTAGAGAAGTTGGAGGCGATCTGGTCAAAGGTCTTGCCTCGTGTCTCTGGCACCTTGAAGAATGTGAAGACGAGGAAGAAGAGGAGGAGTGCTGCAAAGATGAGGAAGACATAGGGCCCACAGAGGTCCTGGGGAGGGATTGGAAGGTACTCAGTGGAACAGAGGAGGAAGTGTCGAGAAACATGTAGAAATTTCAAGTGTACTTACCGCAACATACTGGAAGCACATGCCGATGATGAAGTTTGCCGTCCAATTGGAGCAGCCAGCCACTGCCATTGCTGATGGCCTCGGACCCTGAGAGAAGAGCTCAGCCACGAAGAACCAGGGAATGGGACCTGGTCCCACCTCAAAGAAAGCCACGAAACTGTAGATGGCCAGCATGCAGACGTAGCTGAGGGGAGGGTAACTGTCCTGGTGTGGGAGAGGAGATGGCACAGTGATGGGCCAAAAAATGGAGCTCTGGTTTCTACGTCACTTGGACTTTGATATCAAAACAAAGCTGCCATTTAATTCTTCTCTGATACTGACCAGTAAAGCCAGGGCCACTGTCATGATGATGGCACAGACACACATCCCCCCGAGGCCCAGCATGTGCAGTGTCCGTCGACCCATCCTCTCCACCAGGAAGAGCTGTGGAGAGGACCAGAACAGGGTTTTCCTCCATTTCTACCCCTGCAGTGACACCCTGGCTTGGCCTATTTGAGCACAGGGCTGTACATGAACAGCTGAGAAACCGTGCCAAACCTCCTCCCTTATCTTGTTTGCACGTTGATAACAATGTTAAACAGTAATGGAGACAAGTCGTTTGACTAAATCTGTGATGTGATTGCCACAGCACAGTGGGTCAGTATTGAAAAAGTTACACCCAAACATACAGGATGTGTTTTCTGTGGGTTTTGTGGTTATATTTCAGGAGCAGTTGTGTTTTGTTACTGACTGAGACCACGGTGAAGGCACAGTTGACCACGCCGGCTCCTATGGTGGCGTAGACTGGACTCTGAACTCCTGCCTTCATGAAGATACTGGTAGAGTAGTAGAATATCTAGTAACAGGGGTAAAATAAGGGAAATGTCAATATTAGCCTGAGCTGATTGCTAGGTCAAGTCATTTAAAACTGAGCAGTTGTAAATAGTCAGTTGTAAATATACGTTGCTGTTGTTGTTATGGATGTCAGTTCCACTGGTGGGCCCTTTCCAGTATTAGCTGGGTAAATATTTCAGCTTCAGCAAGATTTTGAACTCCGAGTGATGAGCGCCTGTGTGTTCCTGTCTGTCACTCACCGCGTTGATCCCGGAGAGCTGCTGGGACAGCTGCAGCATGATGGAGATGATCATGGGTTGCCGATACAAGTGGCAGCGGAATAGCTCCAGAATGGAAACCTTCCTCTCCATGTCCATCCGCCTCTTCTCCTCCTTCATCTCTGCCAGCATGCCTGACACGTCCAGCCTTCCTGTCAGCCTCCTCAGGCCTGAGCATGCAATAGATGTTAGCAGGGAGGAGTAAGTGTGTGTACATCAAGGTTTAAACTCATTTCAACTCACTGAAAGACATAAAATGTGTGAACACAATTGACAACAACTCACCACTCTTGGCGTGATGCTCCTGGGAGCGGACGATGTAGAGGAATCTGGGGCTCTCTGGGCAGAACGGCAGGAGAGACATCTGGAGCACGGTGGGCACAACGGTTACCCCCATCAAGACGGGCCACAGATCCTCACTGCCCAGTAACGACTCCAGCCCCAGGACCTCCACACGGACAACATAGGTCCAATTACTCTACATGTCAGTCGGAGAGCTGGATGACCTCCTAACCATGTGCAGTTTGTGTGAACTCTCCTACCTGTGCAATGAGAATCCCGATAACTATGGCCAGCTGGTGCAGTGTCCCTAAAGCCCCACGCAGGCTTGTGGGAGCAATCTCACCAACGTACATGGGGGTCAGGCCCGACGCTAAACCTGCAAGACAGAAACGAGGGACTGTCTGTCAGAATTCGCCTTCAATGCTGTTCATTGATAAGGTGTGATGATGTCATATAAGGAAATTCATTTACACCTGATTACCCCCTGACCCAGGTACAAGCGCTACACACAGTCATCATGCTAACCCTTACGTTATTTATCTTTGTGTATAAACGGAAAAAGTCAAAGGTCAGGACAACGTAACTTACCGCAATAGGCTCCGATGACGAAGCGTCCCAGGATCATCATTTCGAAGGACTTGCAGAGTTTGGAGAGTCCCATCAAACTTCCCCCAATGAAGGCCAACATGTTATTGATCAGCATGGCTTTCCGCCTGGAAAATAAAGATCAGTCCAAAAGGACTATAACCTGCAGACGGCTAATTGAACCAGCAAAAAAATTGGAGGAGGCCAACAACACCTCATTAGTTAAGTGTGTCTCAAATGAGACAAGCTTGCATTGATGTTTCAATTGTCACCTGTGGATGGCAGTATTATACATAAAAATGCTCCTCAATCTGGCACCTCTGTTGGAGTGCATCGCTGTCTAAAACTGAGAATTTAGCGGGAGCTCTGACTGCACCACGGCCACAGCATTAGGTCAACATTTAAATAAATTACAGAATTCATTGTTTACATTTGTGGAGACGGCGATTCTAAATAATGCAGATGACTGAGTCAGTAATATCTGTATGGCTTGCCTCATGTACCCATGATTCCCTTTGTTCCCCTGCTGCTGGCTGGAGTAAAGGCTCACTTGTGGCATGGGCTGGTGACCCAAGGGGCTTAACAGCCTCCGCTACCTATGCCAGCAACGCCGGTGGCATTTGCTTTCTCAGGAACATCTTGTCCCTCACACACCGAGCATGCTCACTCTCTGTACTCCCCCTGACCCTGAGCTGGCGGGAGTCAGTCATCGGGGGGCGCAAGCAGCCGCCCAGCGTGACCCTCAGCGGGGCCCAATTCAGCCTGGATGACTAAGATGGTATAAATAAGTGTACAGATAAGGCTGTATAAATATTATATGCAATGAGTACATACATAATAAATACGTATCAGGACTGTCATCTATAATCAAGCAACTAATGTCAGACTATCTGTACTTAATAGCGATGAACTGCATTTGTGGTGGCACATTTACAACCCCATTATCTTGTTTTTTGAGATATTAGACCACAGGAAATGGGAATCAAATGGGCACAGAGCTGTGAAAAAAATCCCTCACAGTCTTTTACAGAGATTCTTTTAAAACAAGTGCAGTAAAGAGCGGCCCAACGTTAGCGTCAGAAATAAACACTTTAAATCAAATGGTTTCAGGCGCAAAGTAAGAGTGTGCTGAGCGGGCAAGGGAGCACAAACTTAAAAGGCAATTTCAAAATTTCAACACGTCAAGGTCTGACTTACATGGCAGTAAATGCTGCAATGATGACAGCCCTTAACATCTCAAGAGGAAAGGTGATGATTATGATTGTTATGATTAATGATGCTGATGATGATGTAGTCATGACGATAATTGTTATCATTCTTGTTACTATCATGTTAAATCCATGGTTGTCAATGAGAGAGCTCCACCAAGTGGGACAAAACATCTTGCTCATGGGCACTACAACATTTGGATGGAGAGTTGAAGCACAAAAGTGTCTAATTCAACCACTTTGCTGACAGTAGCGACTTCTTTCCAAATGTTGGCAGACAGCTGCCGTGTTCAAACAACAACACTTTTTTGACACAGTCTAACTTTTAATTGGCGACATTGAGTGCCTAACCTGCCAAGCCACTCGGAGACGAAGCCCACGCAGAAGGAGGACAACATGCCCCCGATGGAGAAGATGGCCACCGACAGCGACCAGAGGGAGGTGAGCGTGCCTGCTGGGATGTGCTCGCCATAGCGGTGCAGCCACGTGGCGTTGTACTCCCCCTCGATGATCTGCATGTGGGGAAGAGAATTTGAATTTTATCACGTGCCCGCACAACTCTGTCTCCCTTGTGATGGACTTGTCACATCACTATCACCATCACAAAGGTCATCCATAGCTTTACTTTGTCTATTCTGGTCTAAGTGGTCGGGAACACGATCATTCTGACGGGCCAAGGTGAGCCCTGTCGGAACCGGCTCACCTGATGCCACTCAAATCATCTGACCACGGAAAATGTGTCAGGCGCCAGACTGTGAGAAGTCACGTCTCTCCCCTTTTCGTCTCTGTCCCACTTTGTCTGTCCCTCCATCATCCGCTCCCAACAATGTTTTGAAAACACCCGCTTGAGGCACCGCAGTGGGATGTTTTGCATCAAATAACCCTGACTAGTAAAACTGAAATGCAGGATTTGCAGGCATTTGGAAGGAGTTGTGCGGGTCACGCAATAATCCTGTGGCTCCAGCAGTTGTTGTGATCACGTGACACGCTGAAGCTGGTGATGGAAACAGAGGGCACACCCACCTTCTGAGGGGCGTTGATCACGCCAATGTTGTATCCAAACTGCAACGATCCGAGTACAGCAGTGAAGACTGAGAGAGCAAGGGTGCCAGTGACTGTCTGTGCGCACGGGCACACACACACACACACACACACACACAAGAGGACTGCTTAGGAACAGAGATAAACATAAACAAGCAAAAACAACATACGACGCTTTATGTCAATCCATCCCCCTGGAGGTCAGTCACTTTCTTGATTGCACTGTTTCTCTCTCTCTCGCTCTCTCTCGCTCTCTCTCACAAACACACACACACGCTCTGCATTGATGGAAGCTATTTATAACTGTGATCCTAACAAGAGATAATCTGTGTGGCCTATGACTTCACTGTCTGTTTCTCAGCTGACACTTGAACTTTACCTCCTCTCCACTGTCCCGTCAGGCCACCAGCAGCTGCCTCCATGGTGACAGACGTGAGGAGAAATATCTGACCCCTCTTACATTAGCATACAGCTCCACTGTTTCTGGGATTGTGATCGTTTTTTGAGTTTACTTCACAGCTGAGACACATAACCGTATTTTCACCTTAAACAATGTGGAGCACCAACTTTCAACTTGCACTGTGTGTGTGGGTGTTTGTGTGTGTGTGGGTGTTTTTGTGTGTGTGTCACATTAGATTTGTGCGACAGCAAATGAATCTCTCATTCCTGAGGTTGACCTTTCCCTGCTCTGCTTTCTGAATAGTCATGTTTAGCATTTGCAAACCATAACTAAGGGTGTTGAATGTGTTGTGTTTATGCTTCCTTGTGTGTGTGTGCGTGTTGTTGCGAACAAAAAAGGCAAAATGCCCGGAGCAGCTAGCTCTACCGGCTCAGCTTTCTACAAGTTCAAGAATTTCTAATGCACTTCCTGCAACGCTGCAAAGCAGCTTGTAAGTTTATTCACTGTTCAATTTTGAAAATTTTGAAAACGTCATTAATGTCGCCTCTCACTGCACCGTCGGTTTTGCCTGGACACTCCTGTAACATGACACTGTACCCGAGTCACCTGCGCAGGAATAAATTGTTTTGCTTCATTCGAGTTTCCACGCTAGCTGGGCCCCGCGAGCGGGAAACGTCGACAAGTGCGGGGAATGATGCTGTGATGGAGTGCAGACAGCATCATGAGGCAGCCGCTTTACAGCCTCTTATCACGTTGCCATCGCAATTAATACTCCCCGTGTGCAATGTTGTCCACAGCGGGGGGAACATATCATAACATAACATAACCCTGGACAGCTGCTCCTCCTCCTCCTTCACACTATGGAGGTCTATGGGGCACTAATGACGCACAACCATGTAGAGCCAACAACAACTCTTCTGTAGGGACCCTGCTGCAGAGGAGTTCCCGGCCACTTCGGCTTGCAAGCTCATTATTTGCTTGGTCAAGGTCACTGCTGGGTGCTAGGCCGGGGCCGGAGCCATCTCGGGTCACAGGTAATGTGGGCCTGATGCCGCTGGGTCCATCAGCACGGGTCAATAATATCAACAAGCATATTTGATTGTGGGCTCATTACAATACAGAGCCTCCTTTGTGTGAATACTCCACCGATGCAAGTCTATTCTAATAAATGTTGTGTTTTGTCTTAAGTTTCTTCCTGTTACAAGGAAGTTTTTCCCGGCCTCTATTGCTAATAAGGGCTACTGTATGTTGGGTCTCTGTGTGTTTGTCATGTGGAATTTGAGTGTTTGAATGTTGAGGAGGTCTACCTGCTCCATCTTGGAATGTGTCTTGAGATAACTTCTGTTATGATTTGGCGCTATAGAAATACATTTATAGGGGAAAAAAACTCAATAATTTCATTTGAAGATGTTGGTGGGAGATTTTCGTGGTAATCATAAATGTTAAGTTGTAAGGGAAACTACATGTCAACACGTCGCGACGTGCAACTTCCCCAAACCCGCATCTAGCGACGACTAACCGATGCGTAAAAGCAGAAAGTGCGCACGGAGCTCTAAGAGGCGCGCAAGTGACTGCCAAACCGCGCGACTGTGCCCGCAGCTGTCTCGGTCACCTTAGCGATCGAGCGCCGATCCACAGAGAGCCTACCTCCCCTCCGAGCTGCTGGAATCCTGCCGGCATGGTTCTGGCGGCTCCAGGCACCCAACAGGCAGGTCGCGACGGGTGCGCCCGGTGCCAAATGGAGACGGCCTCTCCCCCAAAGAAGGAACGGGCCCGAGTTAGATCTGCTAGTCTCCTCAAGTCACGTCAAAACCATGCGAAAATGAGATGGGAAGAGCGGTGGTGATTAGCGCTGCGTCCTACTCTC
>OMPJ01008964.1:0-31059 GCA_900312935.1 Carapus acus | reverse complement strand
AATTAAAATGATTCATTATCACTCTTACCATGTCATAACATGTCATTTTTTCTGTCTGGGAATGAGCAACATCTCCCCCGGGGATCAATGAAGTATTTCTGATCCTGACTCCTAACAACATGACATACAGGGAACATCTTGATATATGATCACGTGGGCGAATATGCTGCTTTGTGCTATAGTAGCAGGCGGAATCCAAACAGCGTAAGGCATGCAGATACACCTACTGTAGACCCATGTGCTCACACCCATGCTGTGGAGGGTCTTGTTTTCCTTTCTGCAGTGTAAATAGATCCTGTTATGTCATGAAAGGACTTAGCTGATCCTGGTTGCAGACCCATGTTTTTTTGTTATCTGACCCCTGTTATGAGTCCACTGGCAGAGGAAATGCAGATTTAAGTTACCGTGTGTGCTCCACCTCTATTACCTCTAGTAAGACACATACCAACTCAAAACAGGTACACATGCTCACGTGTTCATATTAATTACACAGTCCACGTTAAGTTGCGAATTAAATAAACAAAGAACAACTTTGTTTGTTTAATGAGTTTTTTACTGCGAAGGACATCGGAAGGCATACACCCGATTTTATGGACCCTTGTGAGTGATTGTCCCTTGAGTTTTTATTGCTTTGCAGGATTATTTATAGTCCCTCCACTCTTATTTTTTTAGTCCTGCTATTCATCCCATATTATTATCACCAAACTCACCCAGGGCCTCACAACTGGAAACTTCACACTTTGGCACCGTTATCTTAATTGCAATGTTGTAAATGCTTGACAACTGATTCTATTGCTTGATTCACATTCATGGGACATTTGAAGCTGAGTTCATCTAATGAAACCCAACAGTGGGAACTATTGTTAATGGAGATTTTGTGCGTGCCCCATGCGAAGGAAACGCTGTTGCAAAAATGTCCCGTGATGTGTTATTATCTTAAATTGTGCACCAGTAGCATGAAGTGTGGTTTTAGAATGTTTTTCTGCTATATCATGGACCGAAATTGATAAATTGATAACCACATGTGTTGTTTTTCCACAATGTACTCATTGTGTATAGAAGCTGTTGTTATTTCTCTCATTTATGCTCTTTCCTGAACATTTAGTCCAAGTGTCAGCAGGTTGTCAAATTGAGTCTGGTGCTCCACCACGGCAGAACTCTTGTATTATTTGCAATGCCTCTCATATGAATTCCATTGCAGTCAGTAGTACAGTAATTGGCAAATGCTAAATCAAGCTCTGTGGCCAGATGTGTTGGAAGCTGCTACAAGTGACAGAGATTCTCTGTTTGGCCTTGTCAAGACATTTTACCAGGTTTTTTACATTTTCATAACAATCTTGATTTTGCAGAGTTGTGTGTGATTGAGTGGATTAACACAATAATCTAGCTACATACCGGCACGTTTTAAGTACATCATTACCCTCAAATAGTAATTTGGATTTTAGTAGTTTCCTACAGAGGCACAGATTCAAGGAGTAGTAGGAGTTTGTAATCCAGTATCACTTCCTCCTCTTCTTAGTCCTAATCCTGTGTCATTCATGTCAGCAACGTCAGTTAAACACAGCCATGCCTTTCATCCCATCTCCCATCTCACACTGTCATTTGTGATATGTGACAAGGGATTAGTGTGTCTGCATGTTCGCGTGCGAGCAGCAGTGCGTGTGTCGATTCGAGTCAACTGTCTGAATGAAGCAGCCCGACTACATTTACACCCATGTACTCATATCTGTCTTGGTGCATTTGTTCATGCATTTGTCTGCCCTATTCTGTGTCAGTGATATGCTTCCAAGTGCATTGAACAACCATTAAAACTAAAACTATGATTTCACCAGTTATTGTCCTTCTCTGTTTGTTTTCCTTTTAGTACATCAATGGCGGTAACTTGGAGCAGCTATTGGACAGCAACAAACATCTGAGTTGGCCCACCAGGGTGAAGCTGGGCTGTGACATCGCCAGTGGTCTTGCCTACTTGCATTCAAAAGGCATATTCCACCGTGACCTCACCTCCAAGGTCAGTGCCAGTGGTAAATTGGTTGTTGCCGTTCGAAAAGGTCATTGACGAGGATGTTTCCGTCTGATTTAAGTCTATGTTAAGGGTTTGATGGTGCTTAGTATAGGGATTGATTGCGCATGAGTTGGGTAGGACAATCCTAGTAGCATGGGTGGTCCTGCAATTCCATAGGTCATGACTGAAAGAGCAACACCGCATGTCCAAGCAGCAGAGATGCGTCTCAAGTAATAGTATGTGGTTATGTTAGCTCATCATCGACTCCAAATATTTGATTTAAAATCCCTCTCCTCACACGATGCTCAGTTATCAGGCACTATCATCTTAAAGAGTTCATGTTGAGGAGCACTATCTGCTCCATCTTGGAAAGCGCCTTAAATCACAATTTGATCCAAATCATACAGTATGTGCGTCAATCTTCGAACAGAAGAGTAACTCTATGGGCTGTGTGGTTTGTTTGTGGTCTTGGTCGTTGAAGGACGACTCGAGTTACTCCACATAGATTGTCTACATGCTTATGAGTCATATCACAGCTGAGAAAGGTCATGGGCATGGCTACTTCTCACTTTGTGACGTGCCTTATTTTGTTCATTGTTATTCCTCATGTTAACGGTGATATTTCGTCCTTCAGTATCAATTTTTGAAGTTGCAGTGTTATTTTTGCAAAAAAGCATTCAGTGAGGTCAAGTCACTGCCAAAGGTCTAAATTTCCATCCCACCCAGCCCAATTTTTCATTTTTAGTCAAGATTCAACTTTCGGGATTCAGCTCCTTGTTGTCTCCTCTTGTCTCTGCTACCATCTGATTGTAAACCCACAGTCATGTCGGAATTTTCCTTAAGTTCTCTGTTATGCTCTCTGAATTTAGACTTATTGTCTCACAGCGTTTGCCTCGTAAACAGGTGACATGGAGCCTAAAACAATGCAAATGCGTAATGCTGTAACAATGCGGCAATTCTATCGTGAAACTATAAGGATACGTCATGTATCTAACTAACAATGCTCTATCAGACATTTCATATTGTCTTAGCTGATTTTCCGTCACTCTCTCTCTCTTTATTTTCAGCAATCTGTTATACCCTGATAGTTTTAACCGTTATTACCTCTTTCTGTACTTCCAGAACTGCCTGATCAAATGTGAGGACAGTGGCTACACAGCAGTGGTGGGAGACTTTGGCCTGGCAGAGAAGATCCCCACGAATGCGTGAGTCCGATCTCTTGCGTATCGCTTTACAGCTTTGCATGATAGCATTAATCCTGTGCCTTTACATTTAGATTTTTAGACAGTACAGAAAAACTATTAATGACACAATTTCCATCGATTAATTCTATACATACCACTACTGACTATGTGTAGATGACACAGGCCAAATGCGGCATGTGGGCCGCCAGTTTAAGACCCCTAAGATAAAACAAATAACATATAGTGAGCTGACTCCAGCACAGAGCTGAGCGGTCTGTCCTCTTCTTCCTCTTTGTACCGGGGGAAGGATTATTTATTAACGCACAGTCAGACACCTTTGTTATCAGGCGTTGCGGTTCACATTCACCTCTTTGAAAACTTAACTAAGAATTTTGATAAGACACGGTCAAGATAAGGGCTTTCTTTTGTCATTCAATCAATCATTTTCATTTATGACAGGAATGAAAAGGGAGAGAATCTATTGTAAATGATTACTGTCAATCGATGTGAGTTTGCCATGCCAACAATTTGATATATTTAGTGTTTGTCTTCCCTGAGTTAATTGCATGTCATGCGCATCATGTTGTAAATCCCACGTTAATCCTTTCAGTATTCTCATCTGAGAGGCAGGTTTGATAGCAGCTTCCTGCCATCTGAGGAATCTTAAGGCCACTTTCCTGAAACTCAATGCAGTGATTCCCCCAAAGCCAGAGCATCTGCACACAATGCCTCTGTTTAATCAGAAACATAGCGATCACACATACAGTATACATGGCTTCCTGATTTCTCCTGAGGTGTCAACACAACGTGCTAATCATTGACGAGAACTATTCCGTTCCTTGATCTCATTCTTTGTCTCTCTCTGTCTGTTGCTTTGTGCACACCCTTAGCGCTGAGGTTGCAAAGTTGTCAGTGGTGGGTTCTCCCTTCTGGATGGCTCCTGAGGTGCTGAGAGACGAGCCGTACAACGAGAAGGTGAGATCCAGCAACGCTCAAAACTCTTGCCTTTATTTTGATAAAATGGTAATAGTTTCCTCTTCATGTCTTAATTTCTCAATCTGTCCTCAGGCTGACGTTTTCTCATACGGCATAATTCTGTGTGAGATCATTGCCAGAGTCCAGGCCGACCCTGACATCCTTCCTCGCACAGAGGTGACTCCTCATCTCCTCCTCACCCCATAACCTCACGTCATCTCCCTTGACCTCTTGACATCATTCAGTTTCATCGCACTCCAAAATAGCCCCAGTCTCCTCAGGCGTCCGTTTTCAGACTTTGGCATCTCATACCACGACAGAATGCTCAGTCAGTCAACAAGACCACGCAGCAGACATTTGTTAGACAAGAACCAGCCACATCATATTAGGACACACCGTCAAAGCCACATTTTTTCTTTAACTTTCATACCCTTGAGTCGAGGCTCGTTTTTCAGTGCCGTCCCTCTGTCCTGTCCTCTCACCAGAACTTTGGCCTGGACTATCACATGTTCCAGAACATGGTTGGAGACTGTCCGTCTGATTTCCTGCAGCTGGCCTTCAACTGTTGCAATGTGAGTCGAGCTCCTCTCTGCCACCCGCCGGATTGGTCTGAGCACACTTACAGTGAGGCTCTGTTCAGCTGTGACAGAGCTGGACAGCGTTCAGCATCAGCGTCTGTGTAGTTAACTTGTCTTTACTGAACATCGTGTTTGTGATTTTGGACTCACAACGTCTGTTTTACTGTCAAAGTACCGTAGTTTCAAATATTTTGCATGTCAAGAGGTTGAAGGCCGATCACGACTTATCTGTCCCTCTCCCAGATGGACCCAAAACTTCGTCCGTCCTTCTCAGACAACGTGCGTTACCTAGAGGACGTCCTTGCGCATCTTAAATTCCAGGAGTTGGAGCACAGCCCCGTCCCGGTCTGCGGAGACAAGGAGAAGAAAACGATACCCAAAGGTAATGTCGTCAGCTGTGTAAATTCACTTTCACATGCGAAGCCACACGGCAGTCTGAGTCTCCAACACATCATTACAACATTAGAGTCAATAAAAGCCATTTCCTGTTGTTTACACAGAAGGACAAGGAAATTCCTGTAGATCATGCTGATAGGGGGGAAGCAATAAGATATTTTACAACTCCCTGCTGACCTTCCAGGTTTTTCCTTTCGTTTTACAAATCCTGGTAATTGCTCAGGCTTTTCTCCACCGGTTATCCATTAGTTGTCTATTGCTGAACATTCTGAGATCTTGGCCGACAGCCTCTGTCTTCCTGCTCTCCACATGGGGTTTTTTACGTCTGTTGTCCAGACTGTCAACTAACCGGTAGCAGTTTCTCCTTCATCGATCAATTCAACGTGAGGATTCTTTATCAGCCATGCATTTCTGTGCTGGGTGTTGGGTAATTCCTAGTCACAGAAAGTTCATCAAAGATTCGACTCGACATTTAGTGGCTAGCATGATGTTGTCAAAACCGCGTCCTGCCTCAGAGGAGAGGAGGAGTCCATCGACTACACAATCCCAGAGTTCAGACAAAAACTGGTCTGAGATCAACATTCCTATTTAAGAGATACTTGATATGTGCAAGCCCAGGTTTCACTTCTAATTTGGTCCGGTGGATGGCCACCCGTATGTCTGAACATCAAGGCGTCTAGAGGCGGCTCTGTGTTTGTTTGGAGTAGCCAAGACCATCAGCCTGCATTGACATGCAACATTTTAGAGGATGCAGGAGTTCATAAATAAGGGAATCTGTTTGTCCGGGAAAAGTCTTTTCACGTCAGACCACTCTGTTGCAATTTCAGTCGCAGAATTAAGATGAGTTGGAACTGGAGCTGCAGATCTGGATCTGGTTGATCTCTCACCGGAAACGAGATTTGGCAGTGTTCCTACTAGCAGACAGTAGTTGCTCGTTGCCTGCTATATTCTGCTACTCATTACATCAAAGACTAGGCTCTCCCCCCTCCAGCACCCTCTGTGTTTACCTGATGCTATCAGCTCTTCTCAGAGCCACATTTAGCCATGATTTGTGGAAATCTGTTGCATAACAACCCTTTGCGGCCAGACCTTTCTAAGCGCTGGTTATTTGCCCTCACTCTCTGGGATGTGTCTGGTACGTTGGAATATACTGTAGGTGGCAGCGCGTTTACAACCAAAGGGTTCTGTGTTTTTTTTTAGAGCTAATACGTGGCCTCTATGTCATCAGTCCAACACGAATAACAATATGTTCCGCAGCTCTGTCCTACTGAGCTCATTCCAGCCTGAGAAGCTTTTCAGTTTTTACAGTTTAAGCTCCCTCAACTTCCCTGGCCGCAACTGGCCCCCTACCTGGGAAATGTTGGTTCCAATAAAACGAAGTTTATGTGGCATTCATATAGTGTAGACTGCACTGCCACCTAGTGGTGTAAGTGGAGATTCTCCAAAATGTTACAAACAAGGGTGTTTTTGGACCTTTGGTGGTCATAGCATGCCATAGCGTGAACACTATGATTGTAATCCTCAGCACGAAAATGTCTTTCCTTTGCTCGAAGGTGAGAAGATCCAGGGTTTCAAGAGGCTCAATCCTCTCTGCGTTCAAGACGACAAAATCCCACAAAAGTCGCCGAGACCTCGACGAAACATCTGGCTGAGCCGGAGCCAGTCGGACATTTTCTCCCGCAAGCCAGGAAGAAAGGTTAACGTCCAGGACCCCTACTACAACCCCCCCTCCGCTCTGCGGCCCGCCAAAGCACGCAAAGTCAACCCCTTCACTGCCCGAGAGGACTTGTGCGGGGGCAAGATCAAGTTTTACGACATGCCCAGCAATTCCGTCTTCTCGCTCGTGTTTGACCTCCGCTCTCCTCCGGGGAGCGTTCACCGCAACCAGTGTGCTCCAGGCGGGCCCCCGCAGGAGACGTCCTACTACTGGCAGCAACTGCCAGGCAGGCTGTGCCGCTCGCTGCCAGTCTCCCCCCTACTGCCGCACTCTGAGGTCTTCCAAACAGCAGGCGCTGTTGGCGCCAACAACAATGGCTCCATCACCTGTGACTCAAACCAGCTGCCAACAACTCAGCCAGGTGAGCAGGAGGCGCGGACATCGCTTTGAATTTTTTTTTTGTTTGTTTGTTTTTCTAACTATTGCGTCATTATCCCTATCACATGGTCACTTTCTTTGCCTGTTTTTTAGCTGCTAACTCGAGGTGTGAAGTGGCGCCAAACAGCTGGGCGAGGAAGTATGCCGTGATGGAGATCCCGCCATACTGCAGGCAGAATGGAGGGGACCAGGACACAGCACAGGAGGACATTAATGAGACACGCGTGGACGAGGAGCCCCTCGGGGAGCAGTGGTCTCCGAGGAGCTACGGCAGCGAGAGAGATGGCGGGGAAGCGATGGACTGTCAAGAGGAAGGAGGCAGCCAAGGGTACGACTTCACACACCGCATCACGACGCCGACGGAGGAGGAGAAGCTACTCGGCTCCACTCAGGGTCACGTCCTCCTCCAAGGACTGAACGGAAGTGTGGGTCAGGGGAGGGAAGCGCCCGGATGTGAGGACATGGAGGCCCTGGATCCTGACCTGTAAGGATGAAGGGGGGGGGTCACACGAGCGCAGCACGCACACACACCGACCTGGAATGAATCACATCACACCGGGTGCAGATAAATTATTTAACAGCACAAGCCTGCGTCAGCAAAAGAGGGATGAACGGAAGACGTGACCTTTTGGAAAGTTTATTTTTTTAAAGGTTGTGTATATTTACTGTTTTTAAAAAGATGTACATGTCTCTTTGCTTTACATTTGATGTGCGTGTAGGAAAATGTGAAAATGATATTCGTCCCCATGGATGCCAGCCGCTGTGTTAATTCTTTATTGGACACGATTCTTTCGTACATTGAGAGGGAAATGTCCTTCTGACCGTGCACTGACTTTACTTTAGTAGAGGAAATAAATATTTGACACAAATATGAGTGAAACCCGCAGGTAGGCCATGAAATGACCTCAGAAGAGAGTTAAATCCATTCCATTTGGTCTGCAGGTAGATTTTGTGCACAAATTTTTGTAAAAGCAGACTCGGAGGCCCATTATCCTCAGAACAGATGCTGAGTGTGGATATTGTGACTTTGTTCTTAATCCTAAATCCACAGATGTCACAAGTTCATATGAACTCATTTACAGACATCAGTTTCCTGATCTCCTATATCACCCACTCCAACTATCAAAACATAAGTAATAAAACATTTCCATCAACATCCATTTTTTTCTCCCATTCCAAACAAAACCAGGCCTCCGCAGCGCAGATTTGGGTACGTTTGAAGACAAAAAATGTCTGCGCTCGACAATTGATGTCACTTTGTTATGTATGGGAACTTGTATGTATGGGAAAAGTTCATCGATGGTACTTTTGGTAGAACGAACAATAGGTTTCTTTGTAAAAGGGCCGATAGGAAATCGATGGGGAAAATAAGCTAAACCAAACTGTCAAATGTGTCAAAAAACAGTGTTATGAAATGAACAGTAAACGCTGTACATGCATTCTTCCAAGAAGCACAAGCTGCTGATCTGCCTGGTCCTATTTTCAATTTGAACATGGCTGCCAAAGCATCAGCGACGGGTGCGGCTACCAACACTGTAATGCACCTGTAAAATAAGCGAAACGAAATTAACATTTCAACCAACTCTTGTCAAATAATTCCAGATGGTGTTGTTTCCTTGATCCACGTGTGTAGTTTCATGAAATGGAAATGGCTCAAGAAAAACAGAGAGGAGAGTTTTATCACTGATGGTTCAGACTTGGCAAAGGTGGCCGGTACCTCTAGCCTGCCGGGCACAGATTTCTGTCAGCCATGTCTCGACTTCAGCCTGATTAAAATCTCAGTTGTCACCGCAGTTGCACGGTGGTGATGATGAATTCAACTTCAAAATTCTTTCTCCCGCAGAGTTCTGTGAGAAGTCTGCTACTTTGATGCAGTCCTGCTGATTATATCTGTAACACCACTTGGTCAGTGACATCAAGCAGATGTTTACGAATGTCACTTACCACTATCTGTTATTAAAATCATTACATGGCTTGTTTACAATGGTAAAAATGAAATGTATTTGCCTATGATCCACTAAGCGCTCCTTATTGCTTTGTTTTCAATTGGACTACTCCACTCCCAACTTTGGATACAATGCTCTTACCAACTTATCACTACATTTCTAAGCAATAAATGTAACTTTTCCCCCGGTTTTACACAACAGAGAATCTAATTTGCTATTGAAGAGATACTTTTTGAAGTCTTATTCTTGTATATTTGTGTTAAGAGTTCCTGCTACACGATCTGGTGAACACAGGTCGTCTTTCCTTAACTAATAAACAAGGTCTCCCAGTTTCTTTTCCATTCAATTGTTTTTTCTTCTTGTTATTTGTTCATTTTTATTGCAATTTCCAGGTTGTGATGAATTCTAGCCCCTCAGACACTTCAACTGCTGCACTACAACTGCAATGATCTCCCATTCACCTTAGCAGTCACCTCGAGTGCAGAAACATCGCCACCAACAGGTCATATGATGAACAGCAGGCCGATTTTTATTTCTTTGCAATATTACAGTCAGGCAAAGTGTGTGTGTAACCTCTTGGTTGATCTTGCGTCTATCCCACTCCATCAAATAATTATACAAGATAAAACACAAATTATCCCATGTCAGACACCGATGTCTATACCTTTGTCTGATCTTTATCAGACAAAGATAAATTTTCCTTCACATCTCATTTATAAAACAACAATTTCACTGCAGCTTTGTGAATGATTTTCTAGTTCTGACCAAAAACCTCTGCTACCATCAGCGGCCTCTTGCCAAACACTGCAATGTCACTCATGTGGTCATAGGTGGTTGGCTGTGAAGTGAAGTTGACAACAAAAGAGAAATGTCACAAACTCGCATCAAGGTTTGTTTCTGACATGTGCAGCTTTATTAATGCATTTGACACAGGAAAGTGAATGCATACAGATGCTGAATCCAGTGGCATCCACGCCAGCTGTACCTGCTGCTCCTGCTTTTCTTGATTTGGGAGAGATGGACAACAATTCCCATATGATTCCGTTGTAGACAGTAACCTCGGCTGCCGTTGTGCCTTTCCTCTGCTTCTTTGGACCAAAAAATGTCCTACACAGACATTACACAAGTTGCTACACTCCCTGACGCACCCGCACTCAAAAGTGTGATGGCTCAATTTGATGAAGATTTGATATTTCAAACATTTCGATAAAAGGCCTGGAATTAGAAATCAGGTCGGATGAGGACATTTGCGGTTGTTTGTCCCCTAATTAAAATTGGCAACCCCGTTGTGAGAGCTACACCTTTCAACCACAGTTTGGCGGTTACCACGCGTTGAGAACCTCGGCCCGTCCCCTCTCTCTGTCTTTCTCTCTCTCTCACCAACACACACACACACACACACACACAAACACACACAAGCCAAATGACAAAATTCACATTGAGCACAAACTGTCATCGATGTGAAGATACGATAAGAATAAGACAAACGTAACAGACGCCAAGACCTGTAACCACCATTCTCGTCCTCATCATGTCAGTGGGCTGCTTTCTGGTGCGAGGTCATGCTGGAGCGCTGCGTGAAGCACTTCCCGCACTGGACGCACTCGTACGGTTTCTCGCCGCTGTGCACCACGGCGTGTCGGATGAGGTTGCACTGCTTGGTGAAGCTGCGGCCGCACTGCAGGCAGCTGAAGGGCCTCTCGCCCGTGTGGCGCCGCAGGTGCTCCTTCAGCTGGCTGAACCTCATGAAGATCCGCTCGCAGTAGGTGCAGTTGAAACGTTTCTCGCCGACCCCCGACCTCGGCGGAGGCCTCCTCCGTCTGATCGAGCCGCCGCCGAAGCCCTGGCGGCCATGCCCGCCCATCCCGAACCCTGGCGTTTGGTTCGGAGGCGTTAAGTCCCGGTTGATGCCGTACTGCTGCTCCATTGAGCCACAGGGACGTGCGTGGGACGCCGGCGTCCTCCTGAATCTGGCCTGCTTCTTCACCCGGGCGGCGCTCACTGTGACCAAGCGCGACGTCCCCGTGGAGCTCATTTGTGGAGCCGTCACCTCGGGCACGGGCCCGGTCTGGGCAAATACCTCCCTAGCATGAGCCGGAAACACGGCAGGGATCCGGTGACGCTCTTCCCCCGGATACCGGACGGCCCAGTCCCCGGCGTCTCCGCCGGGATCCCGCGTCCACAGCTGTCCGCCGACACCCTGCGCCGCCGGCCCGCCGGCGGGGTCGGTCGGGGCCGCGTTCTCGTCGGACTTGTCCTCGTGTTTCACGGCGAGCTCCACCTGGAATGCCATGAAGGTCTGCGCGTGGGAGAGCAGGGAGCCGGCGGAGGACGGGCTCTGGTTGGACGGGGAACGTCCCGCCAAAATACCAGCTTGGCCCAGCAGCGAGGCATCCAAACCGAGAGGCTGCACGGCTGCAGGCCCTGCAGAGAGCACAGGAACCGTGAGGGGACAAGGGACGAAGACCTTTGAGCTGCACTCTGCAACTGTGTGTGTGTGTGTGTGTGTGTGTGCGTGTGTGTACACTAACCCTCCTCTGGTTGCACATTTTTCCATTCGTCCTCCTCTTTACTCTCTTCTTTGATATGTACAGTGTCCCCTTCACTTGCGATCTGGGTCATGCATGTAAAACACACACACACACACACACACACACACACACACACACACACACAGTCTACTTGCTTCGGCTCCTCTGATACTTGGAGATCTCCCCCCAAGCACTTCTAATAACAAGTTGTGGTCGTCCACAGGAGGTGCGGTCAGGCCTCCTTACCTGTGCGGACGGCCCGGGGCTCCGCTCCGGGGCATCTGTCTCCGCGGCCCAAGCCTCCGAGCCGCCGCCGCCTCTGTCCGGGCTCGTGCTCCCCGCAACGCTCAGCCTGTCTACCGCCGATGGGCTGCACACTGACGGGCACACATGGACACAGACGTCCGGGTCAGGCACGGCGGGACGCGGCGCAGGGCGGCACGGCACGGTGGGCCGTCCTCACCTCTCCTCCGGGCTCGGATCCTGCTCCTCCGCAGCTCGGCCTCCATCACCTCGCACTTGCGCTTCAGCGCGTCGATGTCCCGCTGGCTGCGGCTGATCTCCAGGCGGAGCACCGCGCAGCTGTCATCCACACGCCGGTTGATCTCCTCCACCGCCGCCTTAGCCAGGACCTCCATGACGGCCATCAGCTGGCTATGGAAGCTGCCGCCACTCTCCATCCTCGAACCGGCCGCTCCTTCGTCCCGACGCCGGTCGCTCGATGTCGCAATCCCCGCCTGGCGTGCCGATCCACCGTGCTGGAGTTTGTCAACACGGCGGATGTTTACAGTCGGGGAGAAGGTGCGTCTTCTTCTTCTTCTTCGCGCTGTAAACCTACACGAGGTGGCGAGTAAACACTGAAGTGGGAGTTTGCCACCTAGTGGACAGACTATGTAATAGCAGGCACGACACAGCAGGAGACACGGGCGGTGACCAATCACAAAAAACTCCCAATGATCTCCCTCTTCTTCGGCTCCTCCTCTCAGGACTCGCCACAGGACAAAATTTGTGGTTCCTGAGCTGAGATTAGACTTTGAGTTGAAAATTAAGAAATTTGCTGTTTCTTTGTCCCAGCTGGCAGCCTGTTAGCGTTGAAAAATGAGTGACGGCCACTTTTTTTTGTTTTCTTTTATCCTGCTGTTGCCATCCAGATCACAGCTTTGTGCACAGTTGTGCAGATGAAGTCTCGGAGGTTTAATGTCAACAGAGATGGTCAGCGGACCCCTGCGTGACAGTGTGTGGCGTCATTTCCAATTTTATGCCGTTTTGCCGGCACCTTGCTTTTATTTGTGGCGCCTGCGCTCATTTCTCTTGTCTGGGGAGCCTGAGTTGCAGCTTGTGATTGGTCCTCTTTGAATATCAGACTTTTTTTTCTCACCTCACCACGCCTCCTCCGTTTCCTGCGCATCACAGCCTCCATCGTTGTGCTTTGAGTGTTTGATATGTGTCTTTGTCCCCAGTCCCTGCCTACTTTTCTCCATTTGCAAAAGTGACGCTGCCGCTTTGCAGCTACCTGTGTCACCCCAGGTTGTGTTTGTTTGTGTTCGTTTATTTCACGCTTGATGACTTTGTCCTCCGAAAGTGGCGAAAATAGTCCCTGCCAAACGAAGTTCTGGGAGAGTGGACAGCAAGTGGCAGACGAAACTGTCCCGACACATGTGCCATGCTTTGCTGACCATGTCCCAGAATTAGACGCACTAGCGTCACGCGTGTCCAGACCTGGCCGTCATCCTGCTCACAGACAAACTACAAAGTCTTAGAGTTAGGGTTAGCGCTTGAAAGGAGGGTTAGAGAGGTTAGAGGGAGACAGAAGAGACACACAGAGCGGCTAGAAACTGCCTGATTTCCCCACCCGGCCGGCACAGGCGTGGAGAAGTTGGGCCACGTACAGAGAGAAAGCGCAAGAGAAGGAGAGACACTCAGGAAGTTGACAGGGGAAGTTTGGTGGTTTGTTGCGTCACCATATCTACACTGCCGCTTGCGTGCCCGTCGCACTGGGGAGGCAAGAGCGCCGTTAGCTTTCGCTCCCTCCGCACCCGTATCCACGCGTCGGCGGCCTTGGACAGCCGTCGGGTCAGGCGGAGACGAAGGGGGACGCGAGGTAAGTGAGGACGTGTGGCGGCAGGTGATAGAGAAATGGAGGGGACGAATGGGGGGAAGTTGGTAGATTGAGGCGACTGCGTGTTCTGAGTCTGCTCCACTTCCGCTTGACAGAGAGGAAGGCAGCAGAAGGCCATGACAGGCGGCGGACACGGAGGACGGGCTGGGCCTGCCACCATGCCCGTCCTCGCCGCTCAGAGCTGAGCCGCGGCTCAAACCTGTTTGTGTGTGGCGAGAAAAATTGCCTGGGGGGGGACAAACGGTACGCAAACCGGCTTTACCAACCGGCATTAAAAAAGGGCGTGGCCTGACTTTTGAAAATAAATCGAGCACAGCGGGGGAAGTGTTTTATTTTTGGGGAGGGGTTGCAGAACCCTGCGAGCGGAGCGGACGCGGGAGTTCCAACTTCTCCTGTTTGTGGTTGTTCAGGCAGGGAGCGATCGCTATGACAACGGGGACGCAGTGACGGACACACAGCAGCAGCAGCAGCCGCCGTCTGAGCACTGCCATGTGCCCCCCCACGACCTCCGCCAAGTCAGGGTCACACTAGCGGGGGTCACGGGCCGGATGCGAGTGGAGAAGCCATGCGGCGCGTCCGAAGAAGAGGAGGCCACAAGGAGAAGGTGTTTGGCTGTGACCTGAGAGAACACCTGGCTGCCTCCTGCGAGGAGAGTGAGTATCTATCTGTCTGTCTGTCTGTCTGTCACATAGAACAAGGATCTCGATTACTTTTTCTTGCCTCCACTTGTGTCAGTGATCCTCCTAGACACAGTCCTGGTCTGTCCTGGTGAGTCCTGGTGCAACAAATGTTCTCATTCTCGTTCTCACCCTGGTTCCTCACCCCACCCACAGTTCCTCTGGTGCTGCGGACCTGCAGTGAGTTTGTGGAGCAGCACGGGGTGGTGGACGGCATCTACAGGCTGTCTGGCGTGTCCTCCAACACGCAGAAGCTGAGGTAAAATCCCACCTCCTGCTCCTCTGTTCTGGACCACGGGGCGCCGTCAAGCTAACGCTGTGCTCTCTCAGAGGGGAGTTTGAGAGCGAGGGGAGCCCCGACCTGAACAAAGACGTGTACCTGCAGGACATCCACTGCGTCAGCTCGCTGTGCAAGGCCTATTTCAGAGAGCTGCCCAACCCCCTGCTCACCTACCAGCTCTACGACAAGTTTGCCGTAAGTCACGCGCCATCTGGTGAGGCCCGGTCCAGCGCCAGCGCCAACAAACCAGTGCTGCTTCCCGCAGGAGGCCGTGGCCATCCAGCTGGAGGAGGAGCGGCTGGTGAAGATCCGAGATGTCCTCAAAGAGCTGCCGGCCGTCCATTACAGGTAGAATAGTCGTTCCACCTCCCTCGCTCCCTCCTTTCCTCTCTCTTTGTCTTCCTCTTCCCTCTCTCTCTCTTTCTCTATCTGCCTCTTACCCTCTTTGTCTACCACTTTCCGCTTTACCGCTTTCCCTCTTTCCCGCTCCCTTTCTCACTCTTTCTGTCCTTCCCCCTCTTTCCCTCCCGCTCTACCCCTACACCTCCCTTTCTATCTCACTCTCTGTCTCTCTGTCAGGACTCTTGAATTCCTGATGCTCCATCTCGTCAAAATGGCGTCCCACTCCTCCGAGACCAACATGCACTCCAGGAACTTGGCCATCGTCTGGGCCCCCAACCTGCTCAGGTCTGCCCTCATTTCCTCGACCCACACGCCCCGCTGCTCCCAGAATCGATTACGTCGAATGGAATCATCTGTTCCTCCGTCACAACCCGATTGTGTTGTTGTGTAAAGGTCAAAGGACATCGAGGCGTCCGGCTTCAACGGCACTGCAGCTTTCATGGAGGTGAGAGTTCAGTCCATAGTGGTGGAGTTCATCCTCACGCACGTGCCCCAGCTCTTCCCAGGGCAAGGTAAACACACACACACACACGCGCACGCACACACACACACACACGTTCAAACACACTCACAGCGGTCCCTCTGCTGCTGTAGAGGGTGTCTCCCTCCAGCGACGAAAGTCTCTGCCATCGCCAACACTGGCACCAAATCAGGATGATTCCTCGTCCTCGCCTTCCCCACCCGTATTTGGAATCATCAGTCCGGGCGACGGTCCTCTGCCCATGAGGCCGTACCACTCCATCATTGAAGGCACAGACAAGTGAGTGAGCGCCTGCATTCTCCACCAACACCTGTCTGCCATATTCCGACCTCAAAGGCTGAACCCCGACCCGCCTGATTCGGGGGCACTTTGGAACCTTGAGTCGGAAAAGTAGTTAGTGAGTCAGATCGCTGTGAACGTCCTGCAGTATCGCTGATTCCTGAAGCTTCTTATCTCTTTGTTTTTGTTGTTATTGTTGTTGTGTGTGGTGGATCGCAGAAGGAAAGGATCTCTGAAAAACAGGAAGTGGATGTCCATCTTTAATATCGGGGGACCACGCAGGCGAACCAAACACTCAGCAAAAGGTAAAGTAATCAAATCAAACAAACAAACAAAAGCAAATAAATGCCTCTTGGTGTGAGGGTTAAATCTAACTTTGTGCATTTGAAGTGACCAACATTGTCCGTTTCACAAATGAGTTTTTAGAATTGAGGCGATTTCTCATGTTTCACTCCAACGCAAATTCTAATTCCCATGTGAGAAGACGAGTTTGTGTGTAGCTCTTCCTGCTTTATAACCTGACATCTTTGTGTGTCTCAGAGAAGGACAGGTCCGCCCTGAGACCGGCCAGGAGCATGGACTCCCTCAGCAGCCCCCCCTACAAAGGTGCTTCAACTTTACAGTGTTGGATCACTTAACAAGAGTTTCCTCTCAAAGGCTGAATCATCAGAAACATGAACATAAACATGAATTGATGCTGTGAGAATATCAGACTCCAACAAAGAGGAGCTCAGCATTTTTCTGTTGTTTCTGTGATTGACCATCCAAAAAACAGAGAGAACGCAGTCTTATTAACTGATAATTCTAATTAATGATAGTAATCGGAGGCAGGAATAACCGATTTGTCTCACTGGAGAGCCACAAATGAGAGAGATCATTGTGTTGCCACCCTACAGAGTAAACTAGAAAATTTGAATTGTTTTGACCTGAGATGACCTAAAAGTTCCTTCTTCCTCTGGTGTCTTTCAGGCCCCCGTCCTCCCTCCACCTCTATCTCCCCCCAAGCCGTCTCCCTCCCACCTGCCAGCACGGAGGCGAGTGGATCAGGAGGCGGCACGGGCACCAGCGGCTACGCCGTGACCTACCGCAGAGGCACGGGCGTGGTGAGCGGAGGCCCTGGTATCCCGGGCTCCTACAACGCCCTCGACCCTGAAGGCTCTTCCTCGGGCGCAGGAAGTGACGCCCAGACGCAGCAGTCCAGGTCGCCGGGGCTCAACAGCAAAGCGGGTCGTAGGGCGGCCATGCACATCACGGGCCCAACAATGGTGACGGTGCCCCTGCACATCACCTCCAACCTGGCGTACGGGGTGCTGCAGGGCGGCGGGGGGGACAGGGTCATACACTGTGCCAGGGAGAGGGACGCGGGGGACTGGGGGGAGGAAGGGCTCAGGAAGGAGAGGAAGGACGCCGTTGGGTGGGTCAGGGACAACAAAGGTGAGGAGGGGAAAGAAGGTGAGGAAGAGGGAGGTGTGGGCGCAGGTGGAGGAGGGGAAGGGGCTGAGGAAGAAGCTGAGACGGTGGCGGTGGAGAGGAGGGAGGCGGGGACAGAGGAGGGGACAGACCAGAGTGAGGTAGGCATGGAGACCGGACGCCGTGATGAAGACGGAGGGCAAGGTGCCAAGTGCGAGGACGTGGAAAATGGTCACGGCGAAGACGCTGAGGACGAGAACGGCAGGGAGAGCGAGTGCGAGGGTGAGTGGAACTGTGAAAAATATACAGTATCTCTGTTTTCTGCGATCTGTAATCTCAGTCTGTGTCTCGTGGGCAGTGACGAAAGGTGTCGTGTTGGGAGACGATGATCTCCACGCAGAAGAGAGTGTGTGTGTGGCCGACAGCAGCCTGGATGACTGTGAAATCTTAAACTCCACCGAGATAGAGGGAGATGACCAGGAACTGTCCGGATACGTTCAAGAGAACTTTGATTTCCTCGACCACATGGACTGTGCCCTGTCCAGCCAGGTGTGTGTGTGTCTGTGTGTGTGCATATGTGTCTGTGTGTACGTGTTCAAATCAATGAGCCGCACAATCCAAACGTACTTATTGGACTCCATCGTCAATAGCTCCTGATAATCTGTGTGCCCTCTGAGCTCTGGATGTGTCTCTGCCCTCTGCCCTCAGGTGATGGAGTTCTCCGTGGAACCTCCTGGTCCCGCTGACGACGAATACGGAATCACGGACCAGCCTCAGTCCTTCTACCTGCCCATGCAGCCGCCATCTCCTCCCTCTGCACACACACACGTACCGCCTCCCAACACACACGCTCGGCTGAACTCGCACAGGTGTCTCGCTGTCCCCGCGCAGCAGAGACACACCAAGTCCCTCAGCCTGCCCGGCAACGCCGCGGCCATGCTGGCCGTGGCAGCCATCAGGATGGACGCGGAGTCCAGCGACGAAGACGATGAAGAAGACATCGGAGGAGACGGCGACGACGCCGATACGCGTGACAGCGGAGAGGACGTGTGCAGCAGTGATGAAGATGAGAGCTTATTCATCAAAAGCCTTCCCGCCGATTTCTTCTTACAAGACTTGAGCTGGTCGGATCATGGCCGCAGGGAAGCTGGCGGCCGCGGGCCTGATGGAGGCGAAGACAAGCAAGGGGGAGGTCCACCGTCCCACGACCAGGTCCAGGACAAAGAGGCGGATAGAGAGGATGCGGAGATGGAGAGGAAAACAATGGGGAGCAAAGAAAGGTAAAAATTATATTTCTCCTTATTTTCCTGTAGTGCATTTTTAGTATTCTGAAGAATTGATGTGTGTGACTGAACCACATCAGTGAGTGTTGGTTGCGTCATGGCAAATTGTGTTGGCGTGTAGTGAGGGAGGAGGAGGCATACCTGCCTGGCTGGCAGTGACTGGGCCTTGGTTTGGGACTCTTATCGATCTTGCCTAGGAAATCATCAACTCAGAAACAAAAACGTTAAGCAGCGTGCAGATCGATTCAAGTCGAGGCGTCCGACAGATGGTTGGTCGAGCAATATGCCCCTTTGGTGTGGTTAATCAGGCCCGCCAGTCCTAAACAGAGCAGCCCGTCAAACTGAACACACCTCTGATGCAGTACCCCATGTCTTCACTTGAGTCCAAACCCGATCTTAGCCACTGCCGCCATGGTTGCCCCCAACCCATCATTCCTGCATTGTTGAACTTCCTAGAAGACCTCCGATCTCCTCACAGTGTCTAATCTGTTTCCTCCTGGTTCCCCTGCAGTGAAGCCGCACAGCAGGATCCCCTCTCACCGCACCACAGCCGCCTCAAAGACATGCCGAGTGACGAAGAGGAAACTCCAGCTCTGCTCCCCGAGCTAGTACCTCCCACACAGGCTGAGGGTGATGATGAAATGAACGCAACGACTGACATGACAGATGAAGAGGAGGAGAAAGGGCTGGATAGTCCAGACAGCGACGGAGAAGATTTGAGATGTCCCAAGCCCGTCACGAGTGGAGAGCATGGGGAAGACTGCGATGAAGGACGGTGCAGTGAAGTGGAGGGACACGACGAGGCAACAGAGGCCATCGCTCTGGCAATAGCAGAGAGTTCTGCGGAGGTGACGGAGGAGCCTGCTGGGGCACAACGTGAGGACAGCAAAGACACCACCGTCCATCAGGTGACGGGGCAGGAGGAGACAGGACATGATGAAGACGAGACAGACGGCGTTGGCGCACAGGAAGGAGGGAAGACGGACGCGGCTGGAGGTGGCGAGGAGCTGTGGGAGGGGGAGGGCGTGGTGGAAATAGAAGAGGAAATGGAGGAGGAAATGTCCTGCGAGGGAGAGAGCGACCCAGAGTTAAAGGGGGAAAAAGAGGAGATGCCGCTGACTGAGCGGAGGATCGAAGATGAGAGGAACATCCCAGAGAGGAGTGAGGTCGACAGCGGAGGTGAGGAAGCAGACAGAGGCGTGCAGGGGAGCAGCAACGCCAAGGGAGACGAGGCAGGAGGAGAGCGAGGGCTACACCACCAGAGCGATGAGGAAATGCGTCAGAGACTGGCAAGTGTGGAGAGGAAGGAGGAGGGTGGGAAGGTCAGGTCAGAGGTCGAGGAGTCCAACCAGAGGAGCGACCAGATGCAGGGAGGAGGAATGGGGAGGAAGCTGGTGGTGTCCACGCAGAAAGTCTACCAGGTCAGGGCTGTGCCCGTGGTGCCCCCCAAGCCCCAGCACTGCAAACTGACGGCGCTTAGCCTCCGACAGCAGCAGCAGCGGGAGAGGAAGGAGGAAGAGGAGGTCGAGGACGAAGGGCCGGCAAGAGGCGGAAGGCCCGTGGCACGAAGCGAGAGGAGGGAAAAGGAAAGGAGGAGGAGGGGGCAGGGGGAAGAGGTGAGGGACGCCGCCAGAGGCAGCCCAATCAGCATGTGCTTTGATGAGGCGGTTGCCATAGCGACCATGAAGCGAGAGAGGGAGAGAGAGAACGAGAGAGACAGAGAGAGACAAAGGGAATTGGGGTCATGAAGTACAGCGAAGCCTTTGCTTGGAGGGGGATTTTCAGGGGGACTTGTGCAGACCCTGTACTTTAATGCCGTGATGGCTGTTACCTCTCCTCCAATGCGGCCATCGCAAACAGGGTATTTTCGAACGACAAACTTCCTACCACCGGTCAGTATTGTCGGCAGATGCTACTGTAAGCACAGCATCTGCCAGCCAAAATGTGTCTTAAGTGAATGAGCTGAGTGAGCATGAGAAAGCTCAAATACGTGGTTTGTTGTTTATCAAGGCACCTAGCTGTCGGCCAGCGTGTCTTTGTTGTAAGGCTGGAAGTATGTGAGGAAACTTTTTTGCTTATGCTCAAGTGATGTTTTGTAAAATGTTGTGCTTTTTTGCTGTGTGTTACAAATTTTGTCATAAAGCCTTGACTGGATGGAGGCAATGCTCTGCCCCTGTATCTCATCTTTGTCCTTTCCTCGGGAGTTCAACATCGCACACAAGATGTTGATGAATAGCAGGGATCATCGGCCTGTTCGAGACTAAGGGCTATTTCATGGGCACTGAGTGGTGTGAAGGGCTAGCAGGACCTGTTTGACACAAACAAACAAACAAATAAATAGAATAAACAAAATACAAATAACAAAACTGATCACTTTTTGATGTTATGAAAAATAATAATGATAATAGTGGTAGCAGCAATATTAGTAGTACTAAGTGAGGAGGCTGCTCACATGTCAATGGAAATTATCCCCCACACTCGTGCTTCGCGGGCGCCTTAGGTGGTCCTTGCAGGCACAAATGTGCCCATGGGCACAGCGTGGGTGACTCCTGACATACAGAAGACCTGTTGATTTACTGTTGTACTCACACCCTTTTGGCCACGTTGTGCAAACTGAATGCAGCAATCACAGGGAAAGTGAATCATATACATCTCTCTGTCCAACATGTGCACGGGTCCACAAAAGTAATTATAATTACAAGTTAAAAATAATAGGAGTCATTTTCTAATGTAGAATAACACCAATGATGCGCACTGGTCAAATAGTCATTTAAAAAAAAGAAAAAGAAAACAATGGATAATAATGAGGCGGGTGTATTTGCCGCTATTTGTCGTTACGTCACTTCCGCCAACCACTTTCCCGGATGTAAACAAAATAAGTAGTATTTGGAAAGAGGGAGAGACCGAGAGAAAGGGAGAGAGAGAGAGAGAGAGAGACAGGTGCCGTGGGCAACCGAGAGAGAACGGGGGAGAAGAGAGGAACGTTGTTGTGCGGCTCGGAGCGCGTCCCAGCGGCTGTGCTGCCATGTCCTTCCCGTCCTCCTCGTCCTCATCTTTCGGCGCGCAGGTGGCCGCGATCATGGACGTGCTGGCGAAGGCTGCGGTGGCCGAGATCACTAAGCTGATGGAGGAGGGCACGGTGCTGCTGCGGCTGGAGATGCGTCGGCGGGACGCTGAGATCCAGGAGCTGAGGAGAAGTTTGCAGCGTACCGAGGCTGAACTCTACAGAGCGCAGGAGGCAGTGGCAGTGGCAGCGGGTGCTGCCACTGCTCGGCCCCGGCAGGACGGAGAGGTTGTCGAGATGGGAGAAGAAGAGGGGGATAAGGAGGAGAAAGCGGAGGCCAAATCACCGGGGACCCGCACGGGTGAGAGGCCGCAGCGGCGTGTCCGCGTGGGAATGCTGCTGGACGTAAGCCGAGGTGTGTGTGTGTGTGTGTGTGTGATGATGGTCATTTGGTGAATGGTCCTCACTTGATTTTTCAATCATACTTTCTGTCTTGTGGGCTCCTTCAAATACGGGGATGACCAAACGCAACATCTCAAATATATATGTGCAGATCACTGAAAATGGCGAGTAAAGTGAACTGTGATCACTTTCGTAGAGAGAAGTCTATCTTCACATCGTCACACACATACACACACACAGGTTTGTGGGCATTGCACAGTGCACAACAAAATAATTTGACTTTACAATATGATTTAAGAAGACTCGGCACAATGCACACCATGCAAACAGAGGCAACATTTCAGGCGTTCACTATCATTACTATCATCGTGATACTATGTCGTTATCATCCTCATCCTGTAATGATGACGCTGTACTATTCTACCCAAGCGGCAACATGATTCTTTCGCATGATCCAGAGCAAATTTTGAAAATTACAAGTTAGGGATGATAAAAGATAAAAATGTCCCTCCTAGCAATCATGGACTGATGACTCCAATTGTGTTTTACGATGTGTAAATAAAGTGAAGTCGATGCAAATTTCTCTCTTTGGCAGATCGACAAACAGATGAACCGATACAATCCATCTGTCATGAATCAAACGTCTTGCATGTTTGGAGAAGAGACAGCCAAGACTTTTGGCAAGTGGTGAAAATGGAGCCAGCGGATGATTGTGGCGTGCAGGATCCACCGGCACCCCCCATGGCTCGTTGCGATGAAGGTGCCTTTGCCACAGCGCCTGAGGGGCAGGTGAAGTCACTCTGGCTCCCGTCTGAACCTGGCAGCTTTGACAACAGTTCTGTCGGGGCCACGCCGGTCAAACCGCCTCGCTCACACATTTTCTCCTCCCACGCCGAGCAATATCCCTCTCAAAGAAACCTACAAAACTTCTTTGAATCATCTGAAGAGGTGCCGGACGATACGTTCAGGGCACCAATAAAGGTGGAGGTAGAGGTGCAGCCGGTCTGCATGGAGAGTCCCATGGCAAAGTCCCACCACGGCGAAGCATTGGCTTGTCTGTCACGCGCTGCAGTTGGTGAGAACCAGAGCGGGCAGCCTGCGCTGCAAGAGCCAGGACCCTCGCTAGTGCCTCACGTCGTGCAGAGGCCTGCAGAGGCCTCGCCGCAATCCCACCCGACGCATCATTTCCTGAGAAATGATCAGCCCAGAACCAGCGCAAGACCCAGGAGGCAAATGAGTGTGTGGCGGGGAAGTCAAAAAGTCTTCCTCTGCTCCGTGTGTGGGAGGGGCTTCTCCCGCCTGTCCCAGCTGGAGGAGCACAAGGCCTTGCACGGGTCCTTCAAACCCTTCAGGTGCCTGGAGTGCGGCAAGTCCTTCACCCAGAAGACGCGGCTCAAGACGCACCAAAGCGTGCACACGGGGGAGAGGCCGTTCAGCTGCAAGATCTGCGGCAAGATGTTCTCCAGGCAGGACAACTGCCTGAGACACGAGCGCTTCCACAGCGGCCTGAAGCCCTTCAGCTGTGGACAGTGCGGCAAGAGCTTCACGGTCTTGGGCAATTTGAAAATACATCAGGAGATACACCTGCGAGGGAGATGAAGAGCAGTGTCACGTCCACCTGTTGACGGGTCAGTGGACTTGATGGTGTTTGTCTCTGACTTAGAGCAGCGCCTCTCATGCGGTGGAGGCCAAAGTTCAAGTGTCCTTCAGCTAGACACCGAGTGCCCCCTGCCTCCACCCACCTGTGGTACATTTCCATCTGGGCTTAATGCAATATGTAAAATAAAATTGAAAAGGTAATCTTGGTGAGGATGTTATCTATTATTTCATCTGCCACTTTTTAAAATCTTGTGTAATTTTCATTCTCCCTTGTCAAGCAGCTACTCATGTCCTCAGTCTAAGTAAATTCTCCAAATATTTTATGCAACAGAGCTAGTCACTCTCTCGTTGCTCTGATCTGTTTTCATCCCTTCATTCTTGCATGTAGAGTAGAGGAGGTTTCAGCAATGAGGGAGGGAAAAAGTGTCATTTGGATAAAACTGGACTTGTGGTTATGTTGCCTTGTAGCCGTTGACTCTTGATTTGTGCCTATGACAGAACGCCAGGTCTTTAGACCTTCTATTATTTGTTGGATTACTGCCAATCACCTATCTTACCCAAATTTTCCAGATAATAATCACATGTATCAAGAGCATTTAACTTATTGTCCTGATGTTCCTTTGGATGGGTCCTGACACTTAAAGGTATTGCAATAAAACAATAACCGTCACAAACCTGAGTTGGTGGTGGAGAAATGAATGCAGTCTTTCAGACGATTTGGGTCGAACTAAACGGTGATACGGGTCGGTTATGGCCCGTGGGCCGCAGTATGCGCAGATTTTCAGGGACGGCTGCAGAAGCGGGCATCGTAATTATTGCCGCGCCTTTCTCACGTATTTACGGCAACGACGTCGTCATATCCGTTCGCCCCGCCCTTGTGTTTGTGAGCGGTAACATTTAGCCGCCGCTGCTAAGCGGAGAATAACGCTAACCGCAACAATACCGGCTAAGTTTGGCGGTGCCGCCCCGTCCCCTCCCCGGCTCTGAAGCTCACCCGTCCGCGTATCCGTGTAGAATGTTGAGCAGCGGCGCTGTGCGGGCTCAGATAGCCTCTATCATCGATGCTCTGTCCAAAGCGGCCGTGGCTCAAATCGCCAAAGTTGTGGAGGACGGCATGGTGGTGCTGCGGCTAGAAGCGTGTCAGCGGGACAACGAGATCAAGAGGCTGAAGAGCAGCATCGAGGTCCTGCACGGAGAGCTGAGGGCGGCCAGGGCCGCTCAGGACCGGGCGAGCCGCGTCAGAGACGGTAAGAGACGAACCGCACGCGTGTCCGCGTCCCCAAACTACCAGTAGATGTGGAAAAGTGGCCACTAACTGCTGATATAAGCCGAGCTGAGCAGTTATTACGCCGGGGAGTCTTGGCCGACATGCCCGAGTGGATCATTTAGCGACCCGTTACCTTCCACGCCTGGCCAGCCATCGAACTCCCTCCTCTCAGGGGACCGATAAACGTCCAGCGAATCTACGAATGTATCTCTCAAAGCCATGAGGTCATTGTAGTTCTCTCCAACTAAATATACACTGATATGCACATGAGTGCCGTGAAAGCTACAAGTCTGCAGCTAGTGGTTGGTATCAGCCCTTAGAGATCCAGTCAGTGACCACAGTCTGTCAAGTCTGGGTAAGCTGAATCCACACGGTAGGTGCTGGTCACGTTTGGCTGAAAATGTCCTCCTGCTTTCCACAGATGGTGCAGAGAGGACACCTGCCCACAAACACCAGACCGGCCTGTCCGCATCTGACGTCCACGTGAAATGCGAACCTATGGATGTAGGAAATGAGGAGGGTGGGGGACAGCCTGACCCGCAGGCTGGAGAGGTGTCAGGGTTTGATGGAGACGCCACAGGGTGGAGACTGCAGCTGCACGACGAGGGAGGACCCAGCGCCTCAGACTTCATGGCGTTGGGGCAACGCTCCTTGTCCCACCTGTCCCAACCCGCCGTGGATACGGGGCACAGCCCGGGTGGTTTTCAGAGTAGGACCTCGTACAGCGCTGTGCGCAGGCGGACAGTGAAGAGGCTCATGTTCAAGAGAGGCTTCGTCTGTCCGTACTGCGGGAAATGCTTTCAGCGCGCCGGACACTTTGAGAGACACAAGAGGACCCACACAGGTGAGACCTTGTCCGGCTGTGAGATGCCATGGTGTGGTGGTGGATTTGGTTTTCAGCTCCGCCGTTTGGTTCCCATGAATTTCGAAAAGTGCTTGTTCCGCCCACAAATGTCCCATGTTTCTAATTAAAGACATGTGTGAGATATACGAGTCTCTTTCAGATGCCTTTGCGTCTGTGGCCAGGTTGACCTCTGCGCAACCAGGTTGGTCCTCTGTGCAGCCTGGAGTTTGTCTCTTTGGTATTTCAGCAGTACCATGCAGTGAGCAGCTGCTGGGGGGCGTAGAGGTTGGCGGGGTCACGACCCCGCTAACAGCTGGAGGTCTAGGCAATGTCCCTGCAAAGACCCTGACCATTAAAGGGTCGACCTGGTTGGAACACATTCCAAACACATTGCCTAAGACCTCAATCTACTCCCGCAAAGCTAACTTGGGCTTCACATTCGTGCAAGGCGACGGTGACGGACGGTTTCTGAGGCGGGCAGGATACTTTCTTGGCTGTCAGTGAGCAGTCTTTGACCTTTGACCTGCTTCAATTTGGTTGCAGCCGCTGGCCTGTGGTAATATTTGTTTCTTCCTGGACAGATATCCGTCACACAGCCGCACAGACTGGTTAGCTGAAGGTGATACTGCAGGCCACCATTTTAGTTTCTCTTTTTGTTTGTCTGCTTCCTGCAGACCTCTAACTTCCCGCTCCTCTGACGCCCATGAACAGGTTTTCAATCCAGGCGAGGAGATGCTCAGGCCGCCGAGCAGAGGCAGATCCCCGAGGAACACCAGCGCTCTGATGGTCCAGAGCTGGAGGGCCAAGTGGAGGGCCAGCTTGCCAAAGACGTGGACCCTCCCCTGGCGACTGTGCAAATGAAGTCCGAGCCAGAGGACGAAAACCAAACACCGCCTATCAGACCTCTAGGAAACGAGGACGCAGTGGAGGGATTCAACAGTCAGAACAACGACATGTCAGTTTTTGACCAAGACGGCCCGCAGTGGCTGGCGGGCCTAAGCGGGCAAGACACGCTGAGCAGCGACGAATATCCGGGCAGCTCCTCCCAGAATGTTCAACCTTTCCCAGGCCTCGCCCAGCTGCTTCCAGGTCCAGTCGACGCCTCTTGTGGCCCGTTTTCCTTCCCCGCGAAGCGCTATGGCGACCTGCCTGACGGCTTGATGCCCCGCCCTCCATATGGGGCGCCAGACTCTCTTCTCATCTCCAGCGAGTCGGTCCGCTCCGGTCTACACGCCATGGCGGGCGCCTCCCTCAGCCACCACCAGCAGCAGCAGCAGCAGCAAAGGAGGAGCAGGCTGTTCCAGGCGCAAAAGCCCAAGAAGTGCTTCGCGTGCTCGTTCTGCGGCAAGATCTTCGAGCGGGCCGGCCACCTGGAGAGGCACCTGCGAATCCACACGGGCGAGAAGCCGTACGGTTGCCACATTTGCGGGCGGTGCTTCAACCAGAAGAGCAGCCTCAAGGGACACATGAGGACACACAGGGATGGCGAGAGAAGTAGGTCGCCCCCAGAATGGCAACGCGTCCCATTCTGGGGGCTCAGTCTGATTGTAGTCTTCTCTCCTCAACAGGGGACGTCATGGAGCTTCTGGATGCCCAGCGCATGGTGTTCAAGGTTCCCGATCCTCAGCCGCCCCCGCAGACCTCCACGGAACCAAAGACGAGGCCGTGCGTGCAGCAGGGTCAGCTGCTCGGCCCCACGTACAGCGAGGCGGTCGGGGGCCAGTCGTTGACCGTAAAGGTGGAACCAGTGGGCGAAGATCTGCAGGCCCCCAGCCAGACGGGGAGCTTTGGCGTAGGAGAGGCACCAGACCAGCTTTGGACGGCCGACGTTAGCAGGACAAGCGACAGTAATAGTGCAGCGCCTGGCTGCTCGGACGCCAGCATACAGATGTCGGGGGCAGACTTGAACGACATCAAGCGCTGCTTCAGCCCCGCTGGCGGACAAACTGACGAGCTGACGGGAGGCGCAGCACCTGGGATAGACACGTCAGCTCCCAACAACATCGTAAAGGTGGCAATATCCCACAAAGACTCCAGTGGGTCCATGTTGCCCAGCTTCCAGGAACAGCCTGTAACCAAAATGGAAATGGCGGTTGAGCGTGGTGCGACTCAGGGCGGGAAGGAGGAGGAGAAGGAGGAAGGCTTCCTCCAGTACAGTGGCGGCGGCGGCTCGGGCAGCGACGAGGATCGGCTGCCAGTCAACCAAGCCAAACAAAACTGCTTCATCTGTTCGTCCTGCGGGCAAAGCCTGGACAGCTTCAGTTTGTTCCAGACGCATCGATGCAGAGACGCGGCTGAGCCGTCGCTCAGCTGCCACGTCGCGGCCGAGTGATGGAGGGTGATGCAGGGTGGAGACGGAGCCTGTGCTCAGCCAGTGTTTACACGCGTTATTAAAGGGTTCACATTCAAACACTAGTTAAGTTTTAAGTGATGCACTGAGGTGCCAAAGCGAATGTTTGCATTTCTCCTGCAACCGCTAAAATGAATCTTATCTGTTGTCTGCCTCATTTTTGTTGACTTGGATAAAAATTTTCCCACACCAACATGTCATTGTTGCGACTCTGTTACCAGTCTAGATAGTCTTCTCCCTCTGGCTGCCCCCTCCAGGGGGCACCACAGTGGTTTGTCTGTCTCCATCTTCTCCTGTCCACTAGTCATTTCCATGTCCCACCTCACCACGTCCATGAGCGGCCTCCAACAGCTCTGTCACCAGCATCCTTTGTCCAACATATTTGTTCGTCTTGTTTTCAATCAGGATGATGAAATAAAAATCTGTCAGCAGTCATGAGGAAGTGGAGGTGAGAGGCAGTGGCGAGGTTAGGAGCAGCCGTCAGGTTGGCTCGGGACAGTGCCATAGGGACATTAGGACACAGATGCAAGAGGCAGTGTGTACCTGGTACACAGTGGGGTGCATGAAAGACTCATGAGGTGACTTACACTCAAAGGGTGGGTGGAGTGAGAGTGATAATTATTAATATGTCATTATAAATGAGGTGTAGTGCACATACTGTATATACAGTATTAATGGGTCGAACATCATAATATTGCACTACACAGGAGGACTCTATTGAATTGTAGATTTGAGAAATGGATGTCCACTTGTCAGCAAACAACATATCAAACGTACAGAAATATTTCATACATTTTTGTCAGAGATGAGCCTGTTGTAAAAGCAGACTGTGTTTTTCGCTGAATTTCAGAAAAGAAGGAAAATACTGTGTAATGCTGAAAATACTTCTTCTCAGATTTCATGTACTGATGTAGGTTTCTTAGCACTCACCATTATTTCCACTCCCTTGATTTGTTTGCTGATATCTGTTGGTTTGTTATGTCCAAAATCAAGCTGGGAGGTCTTATTTGACACGTGTTATTATAATCATCACTATTATCGCAACGCTTTGTTGGGAAACTGCTCCGACAAATCACAGAACGATGAATAATAAGTCGTCTGTTCTGTTCATTCAACAGACAAAATTGTTCATTTTCTGGCCACGTCCGCTGACCGCTCGCGGAGCACAATTCTTGTGCGCGCGTATTCGGTCATTTACGGCCGCAGTCTCCGCCACACGGAAGAAACAAACGGAGGACGTGAGGCGTTTGTAGCGCGGCGCTGCGCTCACCGTTTGTTTAATTCTGACCGCGGGGAGAACATTTTTACCTCTGCTTCTTCACGCACATCATCTCGTATGAGCCAGCATGGCGACGTGCATCCCCTTCCAAACGCAACTGTCCTCCATCATGGAGGTTTTGGTGAAAGCGGCGGTGGCAGAAATTTCCAAACTAGTCGATGACAAATGTGCTTTTCTGCACCTGGAAATTTCTCGCAAGCAGAGCGAGAACGAGATGCTGAAGAGGAAACTGGCCGCGATGGAGAGCAAACACGCCGCCGAGCTGCAGCGCGGCTACGGTAAGAGCTCAGGTGGTCCGATCGAGCGCGTCGGCGCCTCACCACTGTGACGTCACTGACCCCGTGCTGACGTCACCGCCACGCCGCGCGCGCTCCGGTTGGTCCCACCTGCGAGCATGACGGTGACTTTTGCCGTTTCTCTCCTCCAATGTGCAGAAAACTACGTGGACAGAGGGACCGTGGAGGGAGGCAACTGTCCCCACGACCTGAAGGTGGGATCGAGGGTCATCTCTGGCCGCAACGCCATGTTTGTAACACGAAAATATGTAAACACGTGTGACGAGCTCGCTATTAAGTCGCACAGGTTTTGCACAGTAGCACCGAGGCAGTCATGTGGCTACTTTGCAACATTTTTTGGCCTTAATTGTCGTTTTTTGTGACAATAAAAATTCAAAAACTGAGCAAGACGCCATCAGGCTGACCTCATTCAGCCCCTTAACACAGCCCACCGCATGTCTAGCTTGTTTTTGTGCCTCGTCCTCGCGGTCATTTCCTCTATTTTAAGCCCTACAGAGAGCGTAAAAGGGTCCTGGCTCGGCTGTGCTTTGTCAATGTGCAATATGATGCTCTTCGGAGTTGCTCAATCAGATTTTATCCCCCCGCTCTTGTCCAGGGAACTCACATGTTTGCACATTGGTTGGTGCTTCTCATCCTGTCTGGCCCACCTGTCCTCACCGTCTCTGTGTGTGTTCTGTCCAGTTCTCCGATGTAGGGGACAGGAGTGTGTCCTTCACCATCAAAGAGGAGAGTCCGGACGAGGCGCTTTGGATCCGAGATGCATCAGGTGAGCCCCGAAATCTGCCCGGACCGCGTTCTAGGCTTGGCGCTGAGGCAGATGTCTGCCCCATGATGACTGTCGTCTCTGTGGCCCGCAGGTTCAGCCGTGCAGTACGCCACCTTTGAAGAGGACCATCATCTGAGCCACGCTGAGGCTGCCACGCAGAAGACTCCCCCACGCTTCGGGGAGTCGTTCCACGCTGGGCAGCACGCCGGCGACATGAGCGGCCTCCATTTCACCGTCAAAACGGAGAAGGAGGAGGAGCAATCCGGGTTCAGGCAGGATGGCTGCCAGCGCATCGCCGGAGGGCCGAATCCTCTTCCTGCCGAATTCGGGGTGGACGAGCGGGAGAACCAGCTGTGGTCGTCCATCATTGAAGGAGACGACATTGATGCCGCCTTCCCGGACTTCTCCAGCGTGGTGGACGAGTACTCCAGCTCTTTCCAGGAGCAGGCGGACGCCCACGTGACCAAATCGGCGAGCGCCCAGCCGCCTCCCCCGCAGAGGCCGTGCAACGGGATGTACGGCGGCGAGTATGCAAAGGAAATCCCTCAGCCGTCCACCTTCCAGCCGCACTCGCTGCGAAAGGACGAGGTCTACCCGCAAAGAGGCAACGC
>OMPJ01008963.1:13683-53172 GCA_900312935.1 Carapus acus | reverse complement strand
CTGAGGAACAGCTCAAAGGTGATGCTGTTAACTGCCACTGGTAACCAAATGTCAGAATAAAACTGAAAGCACATTTTTGGGGAGGCAGTAATAGGTAATGTCACCAAAACAACAAAGAAAGGATGAGGCAGGTAAGGGTGCATTTACCTAGCTAGGTGGAGCTTTAAGCTTTGGAACCAGGGCACTCTGGACTTAGTCTGGCGAGAGCCACAGTTCTTAATGCCAGCTAAAATAAATCTGATACACCCATGTCTGTCAAGTTAGTCCCATCAAGGCAGTGGCGGAAGGACCACACGGAGGGTTACACTCTCATAGATATTGTATGCGACATTTACGTGACACCTCTTTAGGACTGTTGTGGTTTGAAGTACTATAAGGGCCTCGTGAGGCCTGCGTGCCGCAGTTTGCCCTGCCGCACTGTGACACACAGAGAAATTCTATAGATAACAACCTAGCGCACATCATGAACGATCAACCCAAACATTAATCTTAAAAAGTTAAAATTGTTGTTCCCTCTGAATGTATTAGTGTATGGGGTTTAATTGTAGTTGACGGTGACCTTGACTGAATCACAAAATCTCTCTACTGACATTCACAAGGTCACTAGTCTCAGTCAATAACATTCAATTGTGGATTCAGCTGGTGTGACACACCTGGTTTCCTCGCAAACAATTACTAAAAGCACAACGCAAATGAAAGTAGAAATGCAGTAATGTCTGCCTTGTTTCGATTTTACATACCCCGCATCTTTGAGGAGATCCAGAAAGGCGTGGAACTTGTTGAAAGAGCTCTCAATGCTTTCAAGGACTGCTTCATCTTCAAGAGCACTGAGAGCCACTGGCGCAGCTGGAGGGGAGCTAGCAGCGGCCATTGCTTCTGACAAGGTCTTGTTGGTGCTGCGAAGGTGGTCATTCTCCAGCTCCAACTGGACAGAAAGACAACATGTGCAGCCATTTTACTTTGAGACCCACTTGCAGAATTTTCCTGGGTTCTCTCTATCCATACCAAACACACACCTAAAAGCTGGGCATACTGTATGAGAAGGTGACAAAAATTTCAAAAGCTTAAGATATTTAAGTCTTTTCACGGCCATGTGTCCACTCTAATCTGAGGTGGAAATCTTGAAATGCACCTCAAAAGTGACAAGTATGTAATCATCTTAGTAAGTATCTATGTTCACTTTTGGGTATCTTGTCTACAGTGGCACTCGTGGTGCTCATGCTGGACCATAGCACTTTACTGTAGTGGTGATTTGACGATCACCGGGGGGGGCAAGATGCTAAAAAAGGTGGAGCACAAAAGGAAAGATAAAAAAAGTCAAAGCGCAAAGGCACTTCAAATTCGATCGTTTGTTTCTCAGCATTGGTGTCACCTCAATGAGCTTTGACTCAGCTTTCAGTCTGGATGTGCGTTCTTCGGACAACCTCAGGCGACACTCTCTTAGCTCCATCTGCAGGGAGCACACGCAAGGTACATGTTTAACTACAGAAAAAGCATGCACTGTTACCTAAAGAACAAGACTAGTTAGAGCGAAATGCATTAAATATCAAGCAATATCAAATAATCCCTTTACTGTTCCTTTCTAAGCCATTACCTATGTTAATTATATAATTAATTACATGATAAAGAAACAGTTTCCCTCTTGCATAAATAGTGAGTATTACAGAGGGAAGAATTGAGGAATGAGAATTATAAACCAATTTGTGGCGTATTAACCTGCATACGCTGAAATTGCCGCCTTGTGATCCCTTCTTCGCTAGGAAGAGATGGTCTTGACTCTTTCTCTGCCGAGTCTTCGGTTTCCTCATCTCCTTCTGAGTCTGACTCGAAAGTTATTTTTACAGTTGCAGGACCCTGAAAAGGACGATGAGGAGAAAATACCACGACACACTTATGACCAAATTCAAGTATTTTTCAAGTAATCATCTGAAAATGATAGTAGCTGCCCTGACCATATTTTACTCAAAAATGTAACGTACTGATGCATACCTGAAAGGTTGGATCTAAGCAACTACCTCCAGGAGGCAAACCCCTGCAACACAATAACCAAATGTCATTAATGGTACAACACAATATGATCAATGAGGCCCATTGTGTTAAAATGTAATGGTTGACCACTGTTGGTTCCAATCCCCTTGGTTTAATATCCTTTGTTGTAGGTTGGTATGCAACTTTCACAGATCTATTACTATTGCTCATTTCTGAATAATGTGTTTTCACCTTTGGCGTCCAGCCCGTGCAGCAGTTCGCCATGGAATGTGACCGCTAAAGGGAAATTGCCTCTGTGGCGGTGATGCACATGTACTTCTACTCGATGTAAGTTCTCGACGAGGAGCTGCACCAACAACAAGAGCCAAATCACAGAACATCATCGATCAGAGGTGTTGAATTTGTGGATTAAGTAGTTACCCCTAAAGGCATTGCGATGGCTTAAGTTAAGGCTCGACCTAGCATTTCCCCTTGACAAGTCAGTGTCAACCATTCCAATTGGTAGTACACACCAACTTAATCTGTGTTATTGCATTGCATTCATGCTACAAGTGAATGGTGACTTTTGAAATATTTTGAAACTACAATATACTAATTGTAAATGAAGTGCAGAGTAGTTGATGTGATAAATCACAATTTGATTGTGCATATGATGTTTTTTCGTCAAGGTGAAACACTTGCCCAAAACCGAGGCATGATTGTCTTGCATGACCCCAGTACATGGTGGAATATACAATAAACCATTTTTTTCAACTATGAATCTGGCACAAATAGAGGGACACACCCATTTTGCAGGTAGGCCTCCCTTTGCTAGCTGAAGCACGCCTTTTTGGACCTGATGTTCTCACTGGCTCAGTCACTTTAGGCACAATCCAGCAGAACTGTAAAGCCAAAGAACATGAATACATGAAACATTCTGTGTGTGATCTCTCTCTCCGTCTCTACCCCTTCCACACAGAAATTGTCCGTCTATCTGGATTCATGTGTGTTAAACATTTCCAACACGTGACAATACTTACTTCTGATGGCTGTCCATCGCTATTCATCAGAATTTTCTCTATTACAGTTTTGATTAGCACCTTGTCTGCAAGAGAGCAAAAACTCTGATCATTTTTTGCTCTGAGCAGCTAAGCAATGTCTCAGACGTTTTCGATGTTTTTAGGGTTGTGTGTTGACCAACTGTTAAGTGTAACTGACTAGTCTGGCACCACAATCGGTCCACAGTCCAAAATGCTGGCATGAAAGAAGGGTGGGAATTATGGGATGTCTGTCTGGGCAGCTTCTTACCGACTAATGGGTTACAGCGAATATCAAGTACACAAAGGGTGGAATTTGTTTTCAAGGCCTCCAGCAAACGTCGAGCTCCTTCATTGGACAGACCACACTTGTGAAGGTCCACGGCTATTCAACACAGGGACATTTTGAAGTCAAATACCTGATGAACACAACGAAGTTATTCGTCTGTATAGGTCTGTTGACTAACCTTTAACCCAAAGGTCCTCAGCCAACTCTTGTGCAATAGCTTTGGCACCCCGGTCTCCTATCAAGCTGTTGTTGTTCAGAGTAATGCGTCGGAGTCCTCCCATGCCCTCGAATTGTGGTTGGCGATACCGAAGAGACTCTGCCCAGGCTGAGCCATGCCTCTGTACTGCTTGATGCTGTACAAAGATGAACATTCTTTAGCCATTAAAGGATTGGACAGTTACAAAATATCACAATAGAGAGATAGAAAAAAAACATTATCGGTGATGACATGTACAGATCATATTACATTACTTTACTTTGCTTAACATTAAATAACTTTCATCAGACCTTGATAATGTTGGCCATATGCTCAGCACCTCTCCAGGTGAGGTTGCATCCGGTGAAATCTACTGTCCGGATGCATGCAGAGTATTTTACACTTTGGCAGATTACTGAAAAGAAGGAATAGGGAAGGTAATGCAAGGGTAAATAATTCACAGTTTTGCAGAGTTTGCTTGCACAAAGTATACACACTTTCTAATCCATCGTCAGAGATTGGACAGTTAGCCAGGGACAGCGTTTCCAAGGAATTGCTCAATGAAAGACCCTTGAGATAAGAGACAAAAACAGAGTGAAAAGTAAGATGTATTCAAAGCATTTCTAGATTCTTTACTGAGAAATTTGCTGAGCTTCACCTTGGTCAATGTGATGAGGTCCCTTTCTCTCAGAGGGAGGCCATTAAGATGCAGAGCCTTGAGGCTGGGAGAGACAGCCAGACAATCTCTTAGAGATTTACACAATTTATATGTGAGGTCCTTGGTGCAGATGGCTGGAACTTTCTTCCTCATGCTGAACTTGCAGTGCCTGATGTCTGACAGTGGGAAAAACGCAAACATCTCAATGTCATACAAAACAGAGGAAACACTGCAAGTATTGCAGTGCCTTTTTCTGTAATATTCTCATGTGTACATTGTGGTATTTCCTTCATCCGAAGAATGTTGTTGGGGATTATGAGCAGCACATTGTGGTATTTTACCTGTGTCCCTAGAAACATGACTAGCATGATGGGTGCTGCATATGCGTATTTGTTGCAAGTGTTTGTTGATTGAGATAGAGTTGAGGATGGGTGGCCAGTCCATCTGTTTGACCCGGTCCCCATTGAAGTCCAGTAAGCCTTTGTCAAGGTTCACTGTGACTGCAAACACAGGAACCATGTCCTGGCTGGCACAAATATATTCATAATATGCCATGAAGTCCATGGCGCCCTGCTGGCGAATTTGTGCACTGCCATGAACCATGTTTGACCTGGGGAAAAGTAAAGACATTTAGATATGCAGGACAAATTTGAGAATTGCAGTTTGTGCATCATTGCTACTTCACTAGGAAGAAATGATGACAGCTTATCAACAGAGTTCTCATGACATATTTGAATGCTGTGCTTTATCATTGGTACGAATGTTTTTCTACTGCACTGAGTTTCACAAACAGCAATAGCTTCATGCCTGCATTGCAAAACTGTTTGATAAACAAACACAAAATGTTAAACAAATCTCAAAAACCAATGTTTCAGCCAGTGAGGCTTAAAATACTGTCACAATACTTAGTTACTTCAATGCAGGAAAATTATTGTGATGTCATATATCTGGAAAGTATGGCAGTGATGTTATCTAAATTCACTCACATACTGAAGTGATGTCACCGAGGGTAAAGTGATGACATTAATGTCATACTCTTTTACTCGAAAATAGGAGTTCAACTATGTCTCGATCTAAGATCCTTAGCTTGAAATGAGTTTTACAATGGCCTATTCGGTAAATAGGAAAGACTGCACACATTCCTGTCATTGTATTACGTACGGGCAGAAAATTCTGGTGACTTCTCTGGAGTGGGGATGTTAATCAGCCGGTGATCAACCGAATGCATCTATCCCCACGACAACAATCCTTACAATGTGTTCCTAAACGACCACAGTGGAAGCGATTCTGGATAAACAAAGATTTTCACGTTGCAGGAAAGTCCATAGCGAACTTATAAACCGCACATTTAGCGCTCTGTTCGAGTAACGGGACTCGGCCACAACGTTTACGAAGACCATCGTATTATTTACACGGAATTTACACGTTAAATGAGTGAATGCTGACTGAAATCAGTAACAGTAGCAAGCTAAGCCCTTAGCAACCGTGCTTGGAGTGGGGCGGCGTCATGACAATGAGATGAATTGCTTGGGGTTTTTTTTTTCTTTTTTTAAATACAACCTTACAGCATCGCTAACTTGTTATTCAGGTGAAAGTGACGGCGCAGGACTTAACCTTTGGGTGAATCGGCAGCTTCAGGATGCGTTTCGACTTCGACACCTGTCAACGACAACTCGGAGCTCCGCACACTGTTAACGTAAACTAACGCTCAAAAGTGCCGCTGTTACGCCAGCAAATCTTTCTTCTCGCTCATTACTGCCTCTCATCGGTTGGGAGTATAACAAGCACCGTCTGTTCAATGCGCAGGGTGGAAAATACGAGAAGACTCAACAGACCAAATTGCAATTCCAGCGACATTATGGGTGTGGAGCCAAACAATGCGCCAATGGTGAAGAAGGGAAGAATACTGTTAATGTTGCTGGCCATGTTGGACAATGATTCCCATCCTTTCTTCTATCCCACTCATGCAATGTAGCACGTCAGTGACCAAGCGCTACTGAAATCGTGCAGGATTAACAAAAACTGCCTACATTACGATTTCATATGTCTTCAAAGCACATCTAAATCAAATAACTATATGCCATAACACTCCTGTTGGCATCTAACGATATTGATTTTTGTGTTTGCAATATAATTGCAGCCAGTGGCTGTGGAGTGTCGCTTGATAAACCTGCCACTGATAAATCATGACCCCCGCAGTCACAACAGGCTCATGCTGATGATGTGGATGCCGTTCCCATGCAGGGCCAAGAATCCTGCAACACCACACCAAATATCACCATGCAATCATCACAAGGCCAGAACCGACAAGGCTCCCCTGAGCATTACTCAACCTCAACGAATTTCCTTTGAATTTTTCACAAGTTGTATGCGGAACGCCGATCCGTCTGAATGTGTGATTGAGAACCACAGGAGATCATTCCACATAGTGATCATCATACTCTAAAAAAAAAAAATCTTCCATCGACGAGCGGACACGTCGGATAAATGAAGATTTTCCTTTCACATTGGCGGATGTGTGTACTATTAATCCCAAATATGTGCATATTTATCTATTCAATTGGTACATTATTTCTCACAAATAGGAGCTGGCGCATCAATTATTTCACTACGGTGCTTCAGTTGAACTACACAATCACTAGTATGACGGCCCCTCAGAGGAGCTGAGGGTTTTTATGTGAATAAATGGTAATGAAAACAACCGAATGTTGCGAAACGCGTGTTGATGTTTTTATTGTCTTCATCACCCATCGCTTGCCAATGACTTCTCGATGTCACACCGCGACGGACGCGCCCATGAATCCATAGCGGCGTTTCATTGGTTGACGTAGATGTCAATCAGAGACTGGCCGAAGCCCCGCCTCTTTCCAGTAATCTCATCCTCCTCTGGATTCAGTGGGAATGGCGCATACACAACTAGGCAACGGGCGACCGATCTGCGCCAAGAGAAGACATTAGAAATCGGTGTAATCCCATATAGTTATTTTGTTCACTACATATTGTTCCTCGGACATATTTGGAAACACGATCTCGAAGCAGGTAGGCTTCATAACCACTTTGTAACCTAGAACCCCCATTTCGTGGGTGACAGCGAGCTAGCAGAGCTTTACTAAACATCAGTGGCCTACGCGTGGTCGGGGGCTGCTGCTCCCGAATTAAAATTAACCCACACTTTATGTAGTCTTATTTACGTAATCTTCATTTAAAATCATTCCCTCTCACAGTGTGTGTTGAGATTCCATTGGTACTGTTTTTAAGGGACAAATCTTGTATTTGTCAATCGTGGGGCTGGGAGCAGTCATACTCTATTGTAATTCTAATGGTGTGTCATGTGCATGCTGAAATGTTTTTTTTTAATGCTCTGTTTGTAAAACATACGGTTACATGTCACCTAAGGTATATTCACCTGCGCGAGGCATGCGTTCCAACTGTCAATACAGGAATCCATGTTTGTATGACATTGTCTTCTTTCATCATATTGATTTTGATCATTATTGATCATTACCGATCAAAATCAGTCTCAATCATTGATTGATATTGATCATTTGGTGCTACAAGTGATAGATGTTATCAGCTGTACAAAACTGCGAGTTTCACCATTGTTCATCAATGTAATTGTTTACTCTATTTTTTTATTTCCGTTACATTGACTGAGATCCAACTGTCAATTACACTAATTGTTGGAACATATTAGTGATTCATGAGTGATACATATTTCTGTCGATACACTTATCAATGTGAAGAGCATGTGACTGTAACTACGTAAAAAAAATGTTGTATTAAGTAAGACAAATTTGTGAGTTTGGTTGCTCATGGTTCAAATATTTTCTAGTTTTCTCTCAATGGGTGTCTGTTTCAAAAGATTTCACACCTTTTCTTGCACTCTGTCGCGGGTAAATATTGTGGACGAGCCATGTCCGTCCACATGCACAGACACGTAATTGTTTCTGAGGTTTGACAGACAGTGATTTCTTACCAAAAGGTCAGTGTTGCTCCTTCACTGCGCAATTGGTAAAAGTAGTTGTTTGTCTTGTGGAACAAGATGAGCAAGTGGTCATTGTTGCTGAAAAAATAATGAACTATTTCTTTCTCCGGCACCACTAAAAAACAGCCACGCATTTGTTTAACTGTGCGATCTTTAGGTATTAAGTCACAGATATAGGGAGGATGTGTGTTCTTTCAAATGTTCCTCTGAGGTAAATGCGCATTGGACAAATGTCAAAGAGATTGAATGTGTGGACTGATTAAAAGGAGCAGGTGGCCATTTCCTCTCAACATACCTCCATGTCTGTGTGTGTGCTTTGGCGAAAACATTGAGAACATTCATCGCTGGAAACAATGTGAATATTCTGAGGCATCCTTAACAGAGTGAAGGAAGTCCTGTCAATATATTTTCTTTACGATAAGTCACTTCGGTCTTGTTGCGGCAACTGAAATCACCGCAGCTCATATATTTGTCTCAGGGAATGTGGGTGGATGGACATCACATCCTTTCCGTCCTCTCAGTGTGTGTTTTTAGAAGACAGTAATTCATTTCCCAGTCGTATTTTGCTCTCTCTCTCTCTCTCTCTGTGTATCCATGGTAAGCACAGAAAGTCCAAAAGTGTTGCAAGGAAAAGGAAGGAAGGAAACCGTTTGGTCCAAATCCAAAAGCAACACGCACGCTGGACTGAATGTCCTTTTCCCCGCGAGGGTCTCCGCACAAAAGTGGCTTCCCGACACACTAAGCTGTTCACGCTCTGTCTGTGCCTTTCACTTTTCTCTCGTCAACATCCGGACCCGCTGTCATATAACTCAAAGGTCACACATAATTATCAGCTACCGCGGATCCCATTTCAAAATGTCGTCTTACTTAAATAGTGCAGCAGGGCCATTGAGTTGTCATTTCAGTGCCCTGCTGGACATTATGGTGGCTTAATGACAGAGAACCTGGACTTGGACATAGACATTACACTTCTCACTAGACAAACATTCTACTTAACCACTCCACAACAGTTTTAATCCGCTCTCCTTGCCCAGTGGTGCTATTTTGAGACAATTCTGGCTTTGTGTCTACGCAGATAGTGATCGGCCCTTAAGAGAAATACTACCGTTGCCGTTAGAAACCTTTTCATAGAGTGCTGAAGGAATTTCCACTGTTTTCCCTTCATGAAGAAGTACAAATGGGCTACAACTTGCAGCTGTATTTTTGTCCAAGTTTTCTCAGTGGATTGAAGTATTTCCCCTCTCTCACGACCCTGTATACATCCCCTCCTCTGTGATTTAGTGATCATTGATTTATGAGCACTTCAACTGAAATTTTCATGAGCATTTTTATTGACGAAGGACTTGAGTGTTTTTGTGACATCGCAAAAAGTGTGTATGCTTTTTTTTTTTTTTGGATAGTTTTGATTGGATTCGCGTCACAGTCATATCTACTGTGCAAAAATGCTTAATGCAGTAAGAATTGTCTGGGTAGTTTCAGTTAGCTTGAAATACTTCATGCATGCACAAACACAACACCAGCCACAAATAGATCTTGTGGAAAGAATGTGAGTGATAACAGTCAGTGTTGTTAAGTGTTTTTTTTTGTTTTGTTTTTTACATCTGTAACACAAATTATTGTAAGTTTAATCCACAGATGACGGCACTTGTGGCCAATTTTTTTCCCAGCAGTGAATACACAGAATGTCCACTTCTTGGTCCCAAATCAAACAGAAAAGTTCCAACATGGACTTTGGTTCTTTTCTAGGGAGCTGTTCAGCCTAAAATCTGTCTGACAGTGAGCATGCAATTGAGGTGTAATATTGCAGCCGGCTGCTGAAGTAGCAGCAGCAGCAGCATTTTCTTGGCCGTGGTCACTTTCATCAGTGCTGCTACGACAAGGACCAGCGCCCGGCTAAGAAGTATTGATCCCTCTAAGTGTTTGCGTACATTTGTTTCTTGGTTAGATTTCCCAGAATCTCTCGCTCCCTTTCCCGCTTCTCCTCTGCACGGTATCGATTTATTTGATTCCTCCTATGTTCTAAGCACACGCCGTATCAGATGTTGAAAATGTTTTCACGTCGTTGGCGAAATCTGAAAACTTTAGCCCAGAATCCCGAGACAACACATTAGACATGATTATCTGTATGTGTGGTCTGCCAGAGCTGTAACCACCCACCACACGCCTAATGGATCCCACACTATTCCCAATTTGCCAAGCGATCCATTTTGTGTAAACACAGGCTGTAAATACGCTGGAGCAAACCTCCTAAATCCCAGTGGAGGATTATGTTTTAAATGTTACCTCAACTGGCATGTAACATCAAAGCACATTTAACATGTAACTTTCTCATTTATTTCTGAATCACCATGCAAATATTGACACGGATGCCAGTCTAGAAATAAAATGTGTTTTGCAGAGCAACTCGTGATCTGAAGCTGTCTTGGCAAACAATCCATGTGAAATCACACGGTGAAGTAAGGATCAGGTGCTGGAATATCCACTTTTCTCGTGACCTGTTTTCTCAAACATCGCTCCTTGTCCTTGCAGAATTATATCATTGATTGAATCGAAGGTTGATTATGTTGAAAGGTGTGATCCACATAAGCCGACAACAAGTCACAGAGGCCTGTGAGGCATCTGCGACATAACTGTCATCTGATGCTCAATACGGCCACAGCAGGCATGAAATCTTCGGCGATGCCACCATCTCTTTTTACCTGCACAGGAGGGGAACGGCTTCGGTGACTGTGCTTCGCCTGATTTTGGTTTCATCCACATCAGAAACACATTTTGCACTGTAGCTGCCTACACTCATGCAGGCCAGGCGTTTCAAATCAAACTCAGGATTTAATATCCACGTTTGAAGTTTTATATCTTAAAAATATGTGGTCAAAGCCTGGCTGCACCCGCAACATTCTAATGGCTTTTTATTGATAACAGCACGAGGTGTGTTTTCAGTGTTAAATTCAGTCTGGGTGTCTAACCATGTAAGATAGAAAAAGGTGTAAAGATTGGGGAGACAGTAGCTGAGGGAGAGGAGCAGTTATCCCAGACGGGGGCTGAGACAACTGCATGTTTAAACGTCCTTGAGCGAGACGCTCAGCCCTGAACTGGGTAGCTAACGGTCACAGCCCACTGGCTAAATGCAGACAACGTTCAGACAATACAATTAGAATATCATTTTGGCACCACTGACATGAAGCAAGATTGCTCAGGATGAACCGGTTGCTTTGTAGACTGGGACGTGTCACTTATTAATTCTTATGTCATGATACCAGATAAGAATCGAAGAAGCCTGCAGTGTTCCAATGAAATTATGGTGAAACTGTCACCACCCATTTGTCTCTCTGGTCTCAGCCACAGGAGGAGGGCGAGTGTGTTTGTCTCCACAGAGGAATGTGTTTTCCATCAGGAAGGAGTGTGTTTTCCTTGCACTAAGTGTGCATGAATTAACTTGTGTAATGCACTGGGTGTGTTGTCGGTGTGACAAAGATGCGTCATTTGACACTTCTTTATTTTTTAATGTAGACTTGTGTGTGCACACGCGTGCCCACCTGCAGCATGTGTGCATGCATGCATGCAAGCCGGCAGGTGTTAAAAAGCTTTACTCAAGGTCTTGTTTGAATTGTCACGGGTTTGGCAATATTGACTCTGTTATTTTGTTCATCTGCCCGTCCAAGACCTGTCTCTGCTTGTCTCACAAGAAAGCGGACCAACTGCATCATCGAGTTTTGATTCTCACATACAAAAACAGACGGATCTAATCCAACGAATCGAGGGAAACGTGACTTCAGTCACAGCACCATGTACTCTTTCTATTTCAGTTAGGGTTTTTTTGTTTTTGAGAGATTTAGAAAAGAAAGTGGTTATTACTTGGATGGACACGGTATTCCTCATCTACTAGCTGTAAATGTGTGTCTATCCCCTGTACTTATAGCCCAGATACCAGCTGTGATGTGTTGTTATGGCATTGTTTGGCAAAATAGAAGTTCTTGACATAAAGGCCTTAGACAAGTCAAGAAATAACTTCTTAAAACATGAATGTAATTTCGTAATAGGAATTCATAATCTTAGTGTACAATTCTGCAATATTTTGAGTTCATTTTTTTCCATTACCTAGTTTTTTGGGAGTTTTCTTGTTTTTGGTCACAGTACCTTATCTGGCCGGACATAGGAAATTGTGGAGTTTCCCAGATGAGTATCTTCTTTGATAAAACTGTGCCAGAGTCAAAATAATTCCTATGAATCAGCAGGAATGTGTCTTTTCTTTTACTTTCATTGTAAGTTATCCAATAGCAGACAGCATGATTTTAACTGTTGATCAATTTCATCAAATTATCTCCGCATGGCTTATCAGATCATTTGACAGAAATGTTTTTCTTTTTCGAACAATTTTCAGAGTTGCCTTCCGATGCTTTTCATGATCTCCTTGAACGCCATCTGTCTGTGTTGATGTAAACTTGTCACCTTAATCTTGTGTATTTCAATGTTGTGGGGACAGCCAAGTCCTTGGTCTGTGAAGAACAACATATGCTGTACGTTGACCAGCAAGTAGCAAAATTGGAGCTTGCAAAAATTTTCTTAAAGCTGCTCAGCACTTCAGGTCTAAGCTTCAACTGAAAATGGCTCCTCTTCGAGCTGAAGTGTCCAAGCCTCCACAGATGTATTTTACATTACTCAGTATTGCTCTCCAATGGGCTCGAATGTTCCATGAATAGAAAACCGCATTATGTAGACATGACGTCAACCACCCCTCAGTGAAACAGCAGCAGCTGTTAGCTGGTCACATCGTGGTATTACATGTTCTCAGTTCAACACCTTTTATTTGGATGAAGATGCCTTATTTAACGTCCCTATAAATCCTGCCCGCGAGCTGCTGTCTTGCCGCTGCACCCTCATCTCATTTCATAATGTTACTTCAAAATGTGTGTCAGCACCTTAAACATCTCATAAACTTAATCACTTTTTTTCTCCTCAGGGTACCTTCTGTGTGTCTCTCATGCCGGTCAGGATGATTGGCATTGTTGGGTTGCTGTAGTAGAGAGAACAACCACAATCCAATCTGTGGACGTCGACTTGGATCGCTCGTCAGAATGTCTCAGTCCATTGTCCGTCCCCATTCATTCACCCCTCACTTGGGTGCCATCTGGCTCGTAGCTGTTGTTCTCAGCGTCCACGCCCTACGCACGAATGCCGAAGATGGTGAGAGCACAGTCCATATTAGGAGCAATTGCAAACTCCACATTCTAGTAAATCATAACTTTCAAATGTGAAATGGCAAACAGGAATAGTCAGTTCTTATTTACAGTTCCATGTCAACACTAAGCCTTATCCATTGCCGCGTAGTTATCAGGGTAATGCTTAATTGTTAGATTAATGTTCTTCTTCCCCTGAGATACAATCATGCTGTCCAAGTCTCACAAACAAAAATGAAACATGGCTATTCTTTTTTTTTTTCTAGCTCTTCCTGTGCCCCAGCCACTAAGCTTATCAGACAATAAAAACACTCAGGAATTGTCGTTGTCCTGGCTGGGAGGAACAGCCGTAACCTTTGACCTCCTCATACTAAGAACTGAATTCAATCAATCTGTCTTCTACGTAAGTACCCATATTTTGTCTGTTGTCACTATGTACTACCCGCTAAATGTCACCCTGAATGCTAAATGCACATTGATGTGAAGAATTTGCTTTTCTGTACTGTCATTAGGGCAAAGGCTGTCACATAGGTTATGCCAATGTCTCATCAATTGGTTTTGTCCACTCTTGCACATTGTCCACAGGAAACTGTATCTGTGACACCGGATCCAGCGAATGGTCAGCACCGGTGGAACTGGACATCAGTTGAACCCCTGGAGTGTACGTCACTGTCAATCAAAATCCGCTCTAGGAATGGGCAGGCCACAAGTGAATGGAGTGATTGGCCAATTTTTCAAGGTTTGAGAATTTATTTTTTTTACGTCCTAGTGTTGTAGTATGCGAAGAAAGGTGCTGAAACGATCTCTTTGTTTTTCATGGCAAGCATGCAAGTCATACAATTCTCAGCTTTATGGATCCTTTGTATTTTCTGATGTGCAAGCAGAACTTAAATAGAAAGCTTATCTAATTGCTGGAAAAAGTTTGTCTTGAAAAAAATGATTAACACTGCTTGAATGTGCCCATCTGAAATGTGTAATTTCACAAGATTTTGTGGAACCCTCCATCATAAAATAGTGAATGACGGCACTGTATGTTGATGTTATGCTCTGGACATGATCTGATCATTTGTTCAATTGAAACTATAAAACAAAATTATAACAATGTACCAGCAATTCTATTGATGGTGTGTCAGCCAGTGAAAATCTCAAGGTGTTTGTGCCTCTCGACAACTGACATTTGTAAACTGCTTTTCCTCCTCCTATCAGGAAAGGATCTACCAAGCAACAGTGAATCTCAGATGTATCCCCAGGACAAAGTCGTTCCTGTGGGATCCAACACCACCTTTTGCTGCATTGTGGGAGAGAGGAAGACCTTTGGCAGGATTCTGTACGGAAACGAAGTCATGAATGTGACTCGAATCAGTAGGCGGAGTTACTCCACCACGAAATTCAACCAGGGACCCTCAGGACGCACGGGAACAAATGTCTTCTGTACCAGTGGACCAAACACAATCCTGACTGGAGCCGTCGTATTTGTTGGATGTAAGAAACGCAAATACTGACTTTACTGGTCTACTTTATCATCTCAGACAGTTGTTTCAAGACTTGTAATCCATGTACTGGTACTCCTACGTACAGTATGATTAACTAAACAAGCACGCTTTCTCTTGTCGTCCTCACCCTAAGACCCACCGCTGCCCAGTGATTTGTCATGCGAGACTCAGGATTTGGTGTCTGCTACGTGCCAGTGGAGTGAAGACAGAGACACACACTTGTACGGCAAAAAAAGGAAGACATATTACTCATTGAATAAAAGGTACCGGTACATATCTTGCTTCACTCACACACATATGGAAAAGAGGAAGAAGGACGCAATATTATGTTTTATCATCATTAATTTTGCCGCAAATTCACGCAAGGGCTTGAAATCTGTTCTCTCCCTTTAACTCAAAGCTGACACACACTGTATACTGATGCGGTCCATGCAGATTGATACAATGCCTTTCACATCTAGCAGTGGTACGTCACTTGCAGGGAGTGATTTGGAGTTGACCCCCTCCAGCCCACCTCATTTCACTTTTGTCCCCTCTGGACTTCAGCCGTCCACCCTCCAGTTCCCAGGCCAAGTCCTACTTAGCTACAATGCTCGCCACTGTGGCGCAGTGCAGTACCCAAGCTGTTTGTTTGTGACTCAAATATATCCATTGAATCAGGTTGTTTAAAGTGAAGAAGTGATCCGGTTGTTCTTCGCAGGGGTAACTACACCATCTAACTCAGGGCTCATGTTCTATTTTATGGAGAAAACACTTTGATTGTTAAATCAATGTACGTAAACACGACAAAGAAAGACTTCGGTCATTGTAGGGTGTGTATCGATCAATATGAACACAGTTGGGTACAAATGACTTGTGGGTTTTCCCTGTGCTTTTTTTCCCACTGCTGGTGTTGTATCTGATATATGTTATGGCCGAAATATAATCCCATCACGCACAGTAACTCACCCAGGCGGTCATGACACAGGAAATGAAAATGAGATTGGAAACATAAAGGCTAGGGCCTTAATTCTAGCCAAGTTATCGGGTCTCACTCGCAGCCTGTGAGTCAGCATGCTGCAATAGGAGATGCTACCCTGAGAAAAATATGCTTAAATTATTTATGTTCTCTCTTTCTGTTTGCCTGGCTGTCTATCTCTCTTTCCAAAAGACACTCTGTCCCAAGAAGAAAATCACAAGGAATAAAAAGCATTTAGTCTAAGTAACCACTTTATGTTTCTGAGTGTCTATTTAATGTTGACAGGGGTTTGGCGGTCTGCCAGAGCTTTTAGAGGAAGTGTCCTCGTGCTGGCCTGAACAGACCCTTACACACTATGGATGTGTGTGGGCCAGTGTCCGCAACGATCTGATCATTTGCTCAGTCTCTTGTAGGTGACACCTCTTCTTTCCTGATTCAGTCTTTATGAATCTGCTGTTTTTCTAAATCGTAGGAGTTGTGCTGAGGCCAACCAGAGGCTGAGGTGGACAATGTGTGGTACTGACCAGTGGGACGGTAACTGGACACTCGTTGCAGAGAATCCATTGGGCCAGCACATCCTGACTGACTCCGCTGAGCTCAGTCACAGAGGTACATAAAATCAACCTCTCCTGTCATCCATGTCTATTTATCGGGGTACAATTAATCAATGTGAAAAATACAACTCCAAAAGAAAAATTGTGGGGCTCTGAGAAGTAAAGCGATCATCAAGGTGTCCAAGACACGGAACCCTCCAATTGCTCCATTTCTCTTATTTAGTGCGCAACCCTGCTCTGCATTTTATGGTAATTGAAAGAGGGCGTAGAGGCAATTTTATTGGTAAAAAATATGCTTCCAAAGGCAGGAGCTCTTTTTTCCCCCCAGTACAGTGAAGTTGTACTCCTCTTTCTCCTTTTCCAGTGCGTCCAATTGCTCCAACTAACCTGACTTCCATCGCACGAGCCTGGAATGGCTCCTTGATGTGGATGTGGAGGTACAAAGCTTATGAATCCCTGGCACTTGTGTGCCAGGTAAACCGCACCTCCTACTGGCGCACTACCACGGTGAGTCATCCTCCTAAATGAAAAGGCAGAGGTCCTTGAGTTTTCTTAGATGTTTTCGGTAAATGTCGGGGGTTTTGAGAACGTTGAACACTGAATTCTTTCCTCTTTCTCCACAGCGTACCTTCTCTGGTGTAGGTCTGCAATCAGTGGTATTGTCAGAACTACAGCCCGATGAGGAATACAGCATTCGGATCCGCTGTGGAGCAAAGGAAAACTTCTGGAAGTGGGGAGACTGGAGTGACTCGTACTCTTTCAGAACCACTATAGATGGTAAATAGGTCATCTCTGCCTCAGTTGATATGTACAGTATATTCTTGACCTATAGCAACTTGATCAGGGTGCCTTTAAAGAAGAAGCCATGGTGATAGCACTCTATATATACAACTCATGGTCAGTAAATCAAGTAAGAGAAAATTGCTTGATCTGGACTCGGGCATCATGGACCTTTCTAAATGGTTCCCACCAGAAACTGCCTCCAGGGGGCAATGTACACATTTTTTTCAAGTGAATTATTTTCACAAATACACACACTAAGCTTCCTATCAGAATTTATTATCATAGTTCGATCATTTAATTTGATTTGCAGGTACAATGTTGGCTATCAATTTTGTGTTTATCTTTCAGTTCCAGAGGCTCCCGATGTGTGGGTATGGATGAACAGAGATAACACAGGGAAAGTCATTTGGAAGGTACGGTAATATTTCCTTATACAGTATATTTGCTGACATGAACCAGTTCTAGTTTCAGTTAATAATTGAAAAAAAAAACTCCTTCTGTCCTTATCTTTCAGCCTCTTACACGAACACAGAGCCACGGCCAGATCACAGGCTATGAAGTGACCCTGTGGAGCCCTGAAGAGAATGTTCAGCACACAGAGACCTTTCCTCGCAACGTGTTTGCGTTACCTGTCAACCTGACATATGCAGAAACTGGTGGTGACAACGCCAAGGTCATAGCAACTATGGTGGCAAAAAATGCAGCTGGGGTCTCACCGCCTGCAAGCATAATTCTTCCCTTACATTTGACAGGTACGAGGGAACTGTCAAGAGTGCTATCAAGATAAAAAGCTTTCTACTGATCTTGAATGATTTTCTCAGGTTTCTCAGGTTTTCGTGTGCACGTGTACAGACTTCATTTTTAATTTTTCAATGTAGAAACTTGCAACTCTAATATTCAAATAAGTAGTACACATAGTGTGCCAGGGAAATATGTGTTGCAAAAGATCTTAAAGTTGCAGGTGGATTTAATGGTGATAAAACTTGCCTAGTGGCAAAGGTGTGAATGGGTCATGCAGGGCAAGTGATCTACAAATACATACAGTGGATCATCCTCACTGAAGTTAGTTTTTTTTTGTCCTTCCAGATGTGACCCAGCAGACTCGTCCTTTATCCAAAGCTGTTTATTTTGATGGTGCTTTCTATTTATCCTGGGAAAACAATGCCAACGCAAGCTGCGGCTATGTGGTAGACTGGCGTGACTCCTCCTGCCTGCAGAACTGTGCGGTAGAGTGGATGAAGGTGAAGGCCGGAAACACTAATATCTCTATTGAATCAGGTAAGACAAAGATATTTATGTTTTGCAATCAATATTCACGGAGGGCTAAAATGGAAAAAAAATGAAATGAACGTGGACTCAACTTAACAGTCATTTAGCTAAACTTGTTGTAATAGCAGTGTATGCACTATATATTGGTGGTCCACCCCCAAACTGCATTAGATGTGATCTTGCAGGCCAAATATAATTACAGATTTCGCCCGCCTGCTTGACTTTGACACTTGTGCCTTGGAACAATGCAAAACAAGTATTACTGCAAGTTGTTGTTGTTGTTTTTTCTTTGTGTGTGTGTGTTAAAGTTCTGGTCTTCTTCTTCTTCAGGTGTCTTCCAGCCTGGTGTGAGGTACACATTTTCACTGTACAGCTGCTCCTCAGATTCTCCAGAGCTGTTACAACAATGGGAAGGTTACATGCAAGAGCTGGGTAAGATTAGACCTCTAGACAGATGCTGTGAAGTCATGGAGGAAGATAATGTGCCTCTCATCCACTCACTTCTCCCTCTCTGTTGTCCCTTTTCTCCTACATATCCCCTTGATCCTTTTCACAGTTCCCTCCAGTTATGTTCCCTACCTCACTCCCAATCAGCAGGGCTCTGATGTCCAGTTAACCTGGGGCGAGATCCCATTGGCCAAAAGAAGAGGCTTCCTACTCGGCTACAATGTTTACATCAGCAGCGACTCTCAACTCAAACTTATAGGTAAACCTCGAAATGCCCCTCTTGCCAATGCAGCTGCAGCTGGTGCCCCAAAAGTTAATGAAACATAGTTTGAGATTGTTGACAACATCTCTGCCTGCTCCTGTTTCCACTCCACTCTCTCACTTCTCATCAACAGCCAACCTGTCTGGCCAAGGTATCAGGAGCTTCACAGTGAAAGATCTCCCAGAGGGCTCGTATAAGTTCACCGTCAAGGCTTACACCTCCGCTGGGGAGGACACGGGCGCAACAACCTCTATAACAGTGGAGATGTTTGGTACGTGGTCACAGTTTCAATATTCCGGCCCTGACTACCATGTTTTTGCTTTGGATTCTTCATTTCATTGTCTAGATCAGTGTTCCCCAACCTTTTTCAGCCATAGCACACTGTGGTCATCAGCTGTTGTAAGCAGGCCATGTGTAGCGTCTGTGGACCATAAGAAATTGTACTGTGGCCCACCTGATGATTTCTCACGGCACATTCGTGTGCCGCGGCACAGTGGTTGGGAAACACTGATTTAGATGAGGACCCATCTCAAATTCATGAAAGACCTAAAGTATATTTTCAACATACAAAATTACGGTTCAGGAAAGCTCTCGCTAAATTTGTAATAGTAATGTTTATAGTACCAATAGTAGTTAGTATTGCTTATGGGCTCTGCACTGGGGAATGCAGACAATTATTATCTAACTTAACAATTACACATCTGGTGTGGCCTCTTGTGTTTGTGTTTACAGCTGACTGGTTAATCCTGGAGATTTTGGCTTCTCTGGGAAGCATGACTCTGTTCTTGGTCCTTGTCACCTTCATTTGCTACAAGAAAAGGAAATGGTAAGACTCTCTTGCTTTCCACCTGTCTCTGTGAGAATAGAGTCAAAAACAGTTTTGGGAGAGAAAGGCATTGCAATCGATATGTATCAAATGTTGTTGAGTGGGTAACAATTTTGCTGTAAGTTGACATGTTGCTTTCTGTTCCCATCAGGGTGAAGAAGGCGTTTTACCCCGACATTCCTGAGCCCAAGCTTCCTGGTGATTGGTCTTCGACGCAGGTACAATTTCAGCCCAGCTCAGTTTGAGAGACAGAATCTGTTTTTTAGATAATTGTACATACAGTATGAATTGTGGGTTCAGTCAGTTTCAGTGGTGTTGTTTTTATTTGTTTAACAGGGTCCCTTGAATGTGAAGCCCTCTCCACACAGTGTGGTACATATCGTAGAGAAGCCCGAGTGGGATTCTAGCAAAGAGGCGCTAGTGGTGATCCCTGAGGAGGATGAGGACGAAGACGGCCAGGGAATAGGAGACGAGCCTGTTGACACAGATGAGCCGACCTCACTGCGCTACTACAACCAAGTGGTAGATGAGCGGCCCATAAGACCACGTTTCCCAGACTCCTCCGCTTCGTCCGCATCCTCTTTAGATTCGGGACGCACCGATGTGACCTACACGGGGATTCAAACCTCGGGTTCATCCCTGGTCTTCCAGCTTGAGCCTCAGAGCTCCTCGGAGCACCACCAACCCCAGTTAGACCAGTCCATAAGCAGCGGCGCTGGAGGAGGCGGTTACCGACCCCAGATGCAAGCTGGACCTGCAAACGTTGACTCAGGCGCTCTTCCCCTTGAGTCCATGCCTGAGCCCGAGCCTGATCTTTGCGGCGGCTACCGGCCTCAGAGTTCCTGGCATATGGACTCCCCTGTTGAGGCTGGGGAGAGTGGCGGTCTGGCGCCCTCTCTAGGATCCCCGACCTCTGTCGCCTCCACGCAGTTTCTTCTCCCTGATGGCGAGTCAGAGGAGCCTACAGATAAGAAACGTCAAGTGTCATCATCTCCAGCAACTTGGTTCACTAGTCTAATGTCGTCTGCAAAGCCATGATGTCATCAAGCTGCAAAATCGTAGATATTTCCAATGGACACAAGGTCAAAGTCCCACCCAAATGGTATTTAGGTGAAGGAAGTAGGTGTACTGTTCCTTCTCTGGTGTTGTAGGACATTCTCATGATTGCACTTCACACGTTCATGTTTTCGTTACTTATTGATTTTGGCTCTCTTTCAAATTCCCAAAGTCGCTGCATGGATTTAATTTGTAATCTCCAAAAGCTCCATCCATGTACTACAACATACCCTGTGGACATTGATTCTCCTCACAGCCTTTTTGGCAGCACTCAGAGATTCACCATGGTGGGAATCCTCAGTTGCAGCACGTCCTGTGCAAGTATTAATCACACAGTCATTTTGCATTTCAAATGTTTTTTATTTTGTAGTTCTCGATCAATATCTAGTGAAAATCATGGCACAAAAACTAGAAAATGAGCCAGCGCAGGCTGATGAGCTACTGAGGCGGATGAAGCAGCTAACAAATGTGGGAAGAATACCAACTACATACCTGAAGCTGCATAGGAGTGAGGACCACATGAATCAGTATATAGGTGGCTGCCATCCTCCACATATTCTCAATAATCCTAACGCGAGTTCGTCATTCACACTAACGAATAGTATTTGTACATTCACACAGACCCTGGAGTGGTGCTTTCCTTAATGGACTAGAATTGTGAGGGTGGATACACACACAGAGTACATTTATATAAGCTACAACATGAATATGAACTCATGTGACAAACAACTTTTGTCGATTTTTTTTTTTTTTTTTTTTTTTTTTAATTTTCGCTTATCCAGCATTTTGTATTTCAAGGAACCTTTGTCTCACCAAAGGCCAGTGTTATGTTTTCTAGTAGCAAATCGATGCCTGATTTGGATTTGATGGGTCGCATTGACCTTTTATCATCCCTCATTGAATTCCCAGGAGCTTTTTATTTCAGGGCTGGGAAAGAACAAAGCTGAAAGATTGCATTCACCCAATGATAGATTTCAGTGGCCTTTTCCAACGTTATGCTTCCAGTCATTTGCACCGTGTCACTTTCATCAAACTTTCTTGTTCTTGCTCTGCAAACTGCAACTAGAAGAAGGTTGTGAGCATGCCGCACGGTATGGTTGGAGACAAACTACATAGGAAAAATATTCCACATATGCACCTGCATCAAATGATGCGCAAAGGTCAAATAAGTAAAATAATTTTACTGGTAAAATGCTGCAATGTCCAGCTTTGCTGAATTGTAATTTTATGAAATATCTCCATATTTCTTTTGTCATCAGAATAGGAAATACTGGATTGAAGAATGTCTTTTTTTTTTTTTGGGCAAACCCAAAATGTTCTCGGTGAAGGTTTTGTGTATATGAAGTACATTTGCTGTGTTTAGAGGTTTGTTTCTCTAAGGAAGTTAAGGAAAAGGGACATTTCATAGTAGTATGTAGTTTGTGGATCCATGTGCATTCTGAGGCCAAATTGCATGTTGGTACTGATTAACTAAATTGTTACTGTTACTGCACTTCTATCTACGCTTTGGATAAGTTCACCCATAAATAACAATCATTCACAGGTTATGCATTTTCACAAGGATTGAACACTAATTTCCTAAGAGCTCCACTGTCCCTCCTCGATAACGTAGCGAGGGAACATGGAGTGTAAGAATGTACCCTTGTATACCTTTGACATTGTAATCCAAATGGTAAATAAGTTTTTATATTGTGTTTTGGTTTGTTTTTGGGCATATTGTACTAAGTAATGCCTTGGAATGTCTCAGAAGTGGCCAAAGGCCTTTGATTTCTCAGAGTCTCCAGCTAGCAAGCTTAAAGCAAAACTACTGTGACGTGGACGGTGACTTGGACTGACAGTGGCCAGGTTGAGTGATGTCCGCGGAGGCCATCCACTTTGACTACTACGACTATACAGAAAATGTCTCACTCATCTCTTCGGCACAGCTGGTACCACTACTCTGGTTTGGACTTGATCGGTTAGGGGATTCGGTTCATTGAGTTTAGCGAGAAAACTTGCTAAAGTCACAGAACTGAAATCGGTGATGCTTTCAACACGGTGGACATACAGTAGGTTTTAGTACAAAAATCTCATTTTCCTTTGAAGCCTCTCTCTTTTAACTGGCAGGGCTTTGGAGACTAACCTGTGAATGCTATGTGTTTCACGCATTTATGTTGATTCAGATCAACAAACCAGTACCTTTTACTTCTTTTGAAATCCTTTTTTAATATATGTAATGTAGGAATTTGTCCATACAGTATATCAGCTTTTTATAGCTCCCCTTTCTTGTTGAGTTTTATGTTTTTGTGACATTGGACTTCCTTTACTACAACTGGCATTATTAATAGTGACTGACTGGCTTCTCGAGGAGTGAGGACAAATGTTGGTGTTGAAAGATTTCATCCTATGGAATGTAGTGGTATCTCGCTTTAATTGTACGTTTGTTGTGTCCGACTCTGCTGCACACACAGATTAAAGCCTTTAATGTAAATGTATCTCCAATCCAACATAAACCAGGCATTGGAAGTGTATATCTCCTTTTGATGTGCTTTACTGCAGTTGAAGTCTACCTACCCTGCTATGCATTGGCCTCCTGTAACACTGTGGCTTTGTTAGACGCTTTCTATGATAATCTGGGCCATCTGAGTACTCTCCATTCAGACTCCTTCACATTCTAACTGTACCATTTTTACTCTGTCCGTCAGAGTAAAGTCATGTAGACAGTGTTCTGTGGTTTCTGTAACAGGTTATACTAGCTGCTCTATACACTGTTGCCTTTGTCTCTCTGGCCCAATGCATGGTGTGCAAAGTGTTTATGTAAAAGGACGACTGTCAATACCTTGAAATCATGTTCCAGTCGTCAAACACTAATCCTGACTAACGTTGTGCATGGCAACATGACTAGAGCCGCCGAAATGGTTCCATCGCAGAGTATAGACGCCTAGATGAATAGTGCTTTACCTAATTAACAACATACATTGTGTGTGAATTGTCAACACTAAAAATGCAAATGTGTAAATGTTGAACGGCAATAAAAGATATTGAATTGTCTGATCACAATACAGTTTTGTTTGTTTTTGCTCAGTTCACCAATGTCAATATAGGACCAATGTCTATTGACATGCAGTTCACCAATGTCAATAGAGGACCAATGTCTATTGACATGCAGTATCAACTTACAACTCCCTAAACATAGAAAATCATTGTCATAGTATTCAGCTATATGCAAACTATTTGCTATATTTAAGTTTGTCATTACCTGTTTTTTCTCTGTAATATTTTCAACATTTAACAATCCCTGTTGTAGAGACAACAGGAGTCTTACGGCCTGTGTGGCTTTGTCCAACCATCTGGACATCTTGTATGGATGTCTACATTTTATTCTAGAATATCAAACAATTATTGAATTCAAATAGTGTACTTAAGTCAGGAGACACTGAATAGGTACATTTAGTAACATTTCATTGTGTTTTATATCCCCTCCGATTCCTATTCTAAATTTGACTCAACAAGAGAATGTTTTTTTTTCTGCCCTTGTGGCTCTCTATGTTGGCCGGTCTCGTGGCCTGTAACCTGATCCCCAAATTGTCAGAGCAGGCATGCAAACCACATGATCTTCAGAGCTCATCCTGTCATGCAGAACACCACACTATGCTATGCCGGGCCATTGTGTGTTCATCATCTGCATACCACACTGACTCACAGAACAGAATGGCATGGACCTCTGCCATCTTCATCACTGTCGGTCACTGTTATCTGCCTTTTGCTGTTGTCAGGTTTATTATTGGTATGACTCCCTCTTGTCGACTATTCAGAGCTTTCACTTTTTCACCTTGTGTCAGGTCTTTTCTTTCTATCTTTCAGTCGACAATATGTAAACATCCGCTGTTGGCCTGACGGTGTCCAAAACACTGGCCTTTGAACACTGGCTGAGCCCAGAAAAAGAAAAATTCCAATCATCTGTAAGATGTAATTTTCATTATAGCAATAACGATTGAATGTGTAGATTCGCAATACATTCTAGTGGTATGAATTCCCATAGCTGCATAGGAATTACTACTAAATGAGCCAAAGAATGGCACCAGTGATGGGAGGACGGACCCTCTGCCTCACTTTCTCTCGCCGATACACCCCAGCAGTTTTTCTGACTGAGCTTTTTTTTCTAATGACCCCTCCGAAACAGACGAACTGAAGTTTCTACTACAATGACTTCATTGTCCAGAATAACCTACATGTCAAGCCTGACTTGCCAGCAACTGCCTGCCATGGGCACCCAATGCCCGATCACAGCCTGTTCATCTCGTCTCTCGTCTATTTAGCGGTCAGCGATGCCTGACGACCAGTCAAGGCGGTGTAAACACTGATTGAAAAATAAAGTCAATTAAAAAGCCGTAAATGGTACAACTAATGTATCTTGTTACCAAATTACGACTCAATTATAAATGTCAATTTTGAATATTACTAATCATTGTATTTGACATTTCTTCTTGTTTTCTGCTAATACTAACAAGCCCTCCCCTAGCCCCCTGGCCCCCCTCAGCCCTGTCACACTCCGTCCTCTGCTTAATTATCGCTAAAGGTCCAGTGCTGCTGGACTTCTCTGTATTATCATATCGGGGACAGCAGCGCAGTTGCATCCAGGGACACCAGATAGTTTTAAAACAACTTCTTGTCTTCCTCTCGCATCATCACACGTTGAGAGACCAGAGTTTCTGCGTGCATCTATTCTTGGAGTTGCGGAACTTCTGATTAGTGGGATGCTCAACATCACCAAGATCACTCACAGGACCCCAGGGAGAATGTGATTTTTTTTTTTCCCTCTGCGGTCGTTCTTGAGGATTTTTGCGTTCATGCTTGGTAGCTTGCTTCAGGACTTATTTTACATTTCGTTCACGTCCCTGGAAACACCTATTATTCTGGCAAAGAATCATCAACACGTGGGCGCAGGCGCAGGAACTTTGCTGTGACCGGCAAGAGAAATATGGGTCTTGTATTTTGGGCGTTTTCCCTCCTTTGTCTTCCTCTCCTTCAGTCTGCGAAGATACTGACTATCTGTTTAATTGGTGAGTAAAGAACCGCTGATGAGAAACATGCGCTTTGTGACTCTCTTATCCCACACTGATTTAGCAATGCAAGATGGAGGAGGGGGCTGGAAGACGTCCGAGTAAGAGAAGAGTGACTTTCTCTTCTCTTCTCTTCTCTTCTCTTCTCTTCTCTTCTCTACCCGTTCCTTCTCCCCCACTCAGGAGGGAGCCACTACCTTTTACTGGATGAGATTTCCCATAACTTCCACCACCATGGCCATGAGGTGCACATGTTTTTACAGCTGGGAAACCCTATAATTACAGGTACATATACATATACAGACCAATAAGCACATTGAGATAACCCCCCCAACCACCCACCCCCAAAAAAATCTCCCGCACAATGTGCCAGAACAACAAAACGGCTTTTGAATTCCACCCAGGTTTTTCCTACACTCCACGTGCAGACAGTTACCAAACTATTAGCTGGTCTATGGGGGATCAGTACATTCAAGAGTATAATGGCTTCTTCCTGGAGAAACAAAGGAAGTTTTTACAGGGAAGGTAAGCCCCCATACAATTGTGTGTGTAAGTGTGAGGTAGAAACAAAGAGAGGGAGGGAGAGGCGGAGAAAGAGTGAAGATTTGTTTGGAGCTCATGAGTCACCACTGATCTGTGGATGCTCGTAATCCCAAATACAACTATCGGTAATGTGTTTTGTATAAAATGATGAATTACTATGTTTGTGTTGTTTTACAGGGGAACATCTTGCTACTGACCGTGTCACAGCTTTTGTTCTGACTGTGTCCCTCTGTCCTTCCCTCAGGGATAACTTTAATGACTTTCTAATATTCATGGGACATCTGTCCTATCAGTGTGACAAGCTGCTAGGGGATGAAGACGCCATCGCCTCCCTCCAAAAAGAACATTATGACATTGCCATCCTTGACGCTTTCAACCCCTGTTCCTTCATTTTGGCGCACAAACTTGGTAGATCTGCTCTGAGCATCCTATTTTTGGCACAAGTAGTAGAAATACACATTAATTGTTTAATCTGATCTGATTATTTTTCAACTCTGGTTAGACATGCCCGTCTTCTCTCCTCTCCAGGTGTCCCTTACGTAGCTTTCTACCCAGGCATGATGAACGGTCCACTGTCCATTGCCCTCCCAGGTCCAATCTCCTACGTTCCAGTCTTCAACTCTCAGCTTTCTGACCGTATGGACATTTTGGATCGTATGAAGAACCTTCTCTATTCTCTCTTTCTCCCTATAAGTGAGTAACAATGTTAGTGTGCGTTTCTGTTGTACCGTCTTGGATGCTAAACACAAACTATGATGTTCCTTCTCCATGTGTGGTTCCACCAAAGCTCATGAGCTTGTTTGGTGGAAGTTCAGGGAGGTGGCTCACCATCACTTAGGTTCACGCTGCCCATCCGGTGGTCTGGGCGAGTTACATCATGGAGCTGAACTGTGGGCCTTCAACACAGATTTTTCTCTTGAGTTCCCTCAACCTCTGATGCCCTACACGGTGCTTGTGGGAGGCCTGCTGAACAAACCTGCCCAACCCCTTGACCAGGTCAGCCATGTTTCTCTCTCACTTCCTCACTTTTACAAGTATGACTCAGACAAATAGCGTATAAGGGGGACCACGAATGCTCTCAACCCCTTTTCCTTTCACCCTCTAATCCCCTTGATGGTCTTGGACCCTCTCCTGGACCCTCTAGGATCTTGAGACATGGATTTTGTCCCATGGAGAGGCAGGATTCATCATCGTAACACTGGGGTCCATGGTATCCTCAGTCCCAGTGGAGAATCTATTGTTGGAGCTTGTGGCTGGATTTTCTATGATCCCCCAAGGGGTGATCTGGAGGTAATGCATGCCAGAGCTGAAACAAATACAAATTATGAAATACAACCAGGCAATAAACACATGTGCACACTGGATATGATTGCCCCCTACTTTGGCAAAGCTAACATCTGTCTCCACAAGGGAAGAGATTAAAATGACAATAAATTCTTGTTCTGAGGTGATTTCATGATGCCACAGGACATTCCTGTGATATCTTTCCAAACTCAGGTATGACCGCAGGAAATGGCCGACTCACCTTGACATTCCTCACAACCTCAGACTGGTGGACTGGTTGCCTCTGAATGACCTGCTGGGTGAGAGCACACACATCATGTCACAGCCTGTAAGATAGTGACATATGTCACTAGTCAAATCAGGATCAGTCACCACAATGTAATTTAAGACAGTGGAGAAGCTGTTTAGTTTCAACAGAGAATCCAAAAACACAGAACATCCGCCTTTCTTTCAATTGTCATTTCCTCAAAGTGGCATTGCGTCATCTTATTCATCTTTTATAGGCCATGGGAAAGCCTGTCTGTTTATCACACATGGAGGGCAGAACAGCCTGCTGCAGGCAGTGTACCACGCCGTGCCTGTGCTGGGAATCCCATTATTCGGGGATCAGTTTGACAATGTGGTGAGGTCCAAAGCGAAGGGTCTGGGCCTCAATCTCTCTCCTGCTCTCATCACCAGGGAGCTACTCATTGCCACCATTCAGACTCTAATACATGATAAACGGTAAATCAGTCACAACCACTATGACAGCAAGAGATCTGATGAATATCACAACTACAAATATAAAATATTCAGGGACGTTGAATTACAATGCCCCTTTCCCTTGTATTTCTATCCATCAGGTTCAAGTCCTCAGCCGTATCCTTGAGCCGGATCCACCGGTCGCACCCCGTCCCTCCTGCCATCCGACTGGTCCAGTGGGTGGAACACATCCTGCAGAGCAGCGGTGGAGCTCACCTGCGACCCGCCTCGCTAACCCAGCCAATGCACCAGAGATACCTGTTGGACTTGGTGCTCCTCCTGTGTGTGGGGATTCTTGGACCCTTCATTCTATGCTGGACCCTGTGTAAAACCGGAGTAAATGTCGATAAACAGAAAAAACTGCATTAGCCACATGCAGGTCGCTCCTAAATGCTGCAAGAATATATTCCTCAGCGCAGTGTTGCTCCATGTATGTAATGACAGTTGAGTTAATTTTCACATCCACTGCCCTATATTGTTGTTTTTGATCGATTATTACATTTTTGTTATTCATGGTTGTGCATGTTGAGTCCAAATCATAACCAAACACGCTGAACAAAGACTGATAACAACATTTGTAATAAATCTACTGGGATGGCAAATTCATCTGTGAGTCGTCTTGCCGAAAGATAGAGGATGAGTGTTGTGTGTCAGCAAGGACTTTATCCCACAGAGGCAACTCCTGCCTGCGCACACCCTGGATGCAAAGACCCGAGACATCAGTTTTACCAGTTTAGTGAAAAAATGATAAATATGATAACGTGCCAGCAATGGACTTCGGGACACAGAATGTGAAGCAGGGACATTGGCTCTCTGCTACCGGCTAAAACATTCCCCCTCTACTGCCAGCGCCACCAAGTCTACAAGTCATCTAATTTGTACTGCCACATCGTCTAACACCTCTGTGTTGCTTTGACCTACTTGTGTCTCATCCTGTCACACACACACGCATGGGCGAACACACACACTGATAGGTGTGACCACGAATGATAATACCACCTAAAAATGTGCTTCTTGTGAGAAATACAGCACAAGAGAAGATGTTATTTTGAGTACTGCACATTCTCTCCCTATGATGTCTTTCTACCACACTGTCCCTCTTTGTGTTTGTGCGCGTGTGTGAGCGTGTGTGCTTATTGGCATTTGTGCCTACTATGGTTGACTGGGTCCCCAGCTAGTAATTACCAACACCACCTGCAAATCTCAACTCTGACCTCCCACTCCTCACCCGTTCTCCAGGCTTGTTTGCCGTCCCTTTTTCAATAAGACCCCCCACAATAACAGCACCATCGACAAATTGGTCATAGTGATTGCTCAAAGTAGAACAAGAGGACCCCTGCTGCTCTATACTCACACTCATCCAACATTTGTTGGGGGTCACAAAAAAGGAAATAGTTTGCTGGCAAGGAAATTGTGACCAATTAGCAGTTTGATTCAATTCAGTTCAATTTTATTTGTCAAGTGTTAAAGCATAACAGAAGTTGTCTCAAAGGCGCTTTTTGTCCATCCATATGGAAATTCTATCACATTTCACAGGCCTTTAAATGGTCCTCATGTCTGGCAGCTCCCCTAACAGATATAATTTAGTTTAGTATACTTTGCAAGTGGAATGAAGTTAACTATAACGTCTGTCGTTGACAGTTGTGTTGTGAAAAGTTTCACCTCATGTTTGAAGTCTTTCAAAGTATGAGGTGAGAGATGATGAAAAGGTGAGAAAATTCCGCAAGTGTAAGGTCATCCATGTCATTAAGTCTCCATGTTGTGATGTCGGCAGTTGTTCATTCTAAATGCAGCCCGAGCGTGAGGCCATCTTCGACGTGTACAGCTCACGGCCATAGGGAGGCGCAATCCAAGACAGCCGCAGTGCTGTCCAAAATGGCCTATGACGCAAACGAATTTGATTGGATGTGTCCCTACACCCCGATTGGTTCATTTTGACAAGATGGGCGTGGCAATGTCAATGTTTATGTAGCCCACCGCCAACAAGGAACAATCTTACCAAGGACCCTGCAACGTGATTTTACGGTGTCGGCTTTGATGCGTTTGCCACCGTTTCGGTCACAGCTTCGATATTATGCACCAGGTTTCACTGTGGGAAAATATTAGCAGATGAAAACGGAGGAGACGGAGGAACACACCGGGATGGCGGGTGCTTTTGGCTTCAAAGGCTGCCAGAAAATCCGCGGTCCGCAGATTCGACATTTGCTGGACGCCAAGGAATTCTTCCTCTTCGACTGTGACGGGGTGATATGGCACGGGGAGAACGCCATCAACGGGGCCGCCAAGGTGGTCAACGCGCTCATACGGCACGGCAAAAACGTAGTCTTCGTCACCAACAACTGCACCAGGCCTCGGGAGAGTTACGTACACAAGTTTACGCGGCTAGGCTTCACCGACGTGATCCTGGATCAGATCTTCAGCTCGTCCTACTGCTCGGCTCTGTATCTCAAGAACGTGGTCAACGTCCGCGGCCAGGTGTTCGTCATCGGCTGCGACGGGCTGCTCAAGGAACTGCGGGAGGCGGGCATCCCCTGCGTGGAGGAGACGGACGACCCCAACGCCACCATTTACAACTGCCCCCTGGCTTCGGACGTTAAAGCGGTTCTGGTGGGACACGATGACAAACTGACTTTTCTCAAACTGGCCAAAGCTTCGTGCTACCTGAGGGACCCGGAGTGTTTGTTCCTGGCCACCGACAACGACCCCTGGCACCCACTGTCCAGCGGAAGGATACTACCAGGTACGGTGGTGATGAGGCGCATTATTTCATTTAGGAACCCATTACATGCAATCTGTTGGTATATTGTTGACAAATGTGCAGTGCCAAATGTTACAGCCATGTTAAGACCCCTATTCAAAGATTATTTAGCTGTGTCAAGCCTCTCTGGTTACTTTGCATCCAACCCTGCTGTGTCTCACTGTCTCTGGTAGGTTCTGGTTCCCTCACTGCAGCCCTGGAGGTGTCCTCGGGTCGAAAAGCCACCGTGATCGGTAAACCCAGCCGCTTCATGTTTGAGTGCATCTCCAGTCAGTTCCGTGGGGTAGACCCGGCCCAGTGCCTGATGGTCGGGGACCGCTTGGAGGTAGACATGTTGTTTGGGTTCAACTGCGGCCTGGACACCATGCTCACTCTCACAGGGGTGTCTCAGATGGAGGAGGCCCAGGAGTACCAAGAGAGCGACGTGTCCACTAAACACAACTTGGTTCCCAAATATGTGGTGGACACCATTGCAGATTTCTTGCCTGCTTTCGAGGAACTGGAGGAACAGAGCAACTGACGAAGCGTCAAACCTCTCACCAGTTATGTTTTCAAGGGGGCAGGTGGGGAATATTAGTTCTCACCCATTTACGGTATGTGGGACTGGAAGAAATACTGCATCATGTCTCAAGGTGAGGGTTGTCCACGTTTTAAACGCATAATTAAGTAGACACTTATAGGTGGGATGGTGATGTGGTGAGGGTTTGACATGTCACAGGGGTTATTGTGGTTGATTCTAGTGAAAGTTGTCAAAGCTTGTTCTTACTCATGTTCTGACTGATGTGGTGACATGGAAGGCTTACAACCACATGACTGGGTAGAGAGCTGCTTCATGGGTCGGCGACTGGTTCGGAATGGAGACTGCAGAGGGTAACAGGCTCCCCCCACACGTTTTGTCAATGAAGAAATTGAATTGCACAATTACAGTATTTCTTTTTTGCAATGGAATCAGCACAAAAGAGGAAATTTTCCTCCGTCTGAGAGCATTCTTAGCAGATGTCCTAGTAAGTTATGCATACAGTAATTACGAGTGTAATAGAAATAAATGTTTTGGTCGTTCCTAGTTACATAAACAGTCACAAACTGAGTATGGTTACACAGTCCCACTGACATCATAACCCTCCCCAGTTAGTTTCAAAATTCCCCCCCTGTTCATCGTGTCATTGCAGTCGGTGGAATCTGTAATAATCCACAGGGAAAGGTATTTTATAGTTTTATTTGTTAATTGTTATGATCATTTAAGCACAATTAAATTCAAAGCTGCACACATTAAAGCCATGGTGTCATTGTAATCACTCAGCCTGCTTCACAGTTAAGTGTCCGCCTAATGGTGCAGCAGAGAAAACGAAGCATCCTGAAGCTTCGACCCATGACTGCACCAATAGGAGCGGATGCTTTGTGAAGCTTCATCTCACCATCATTGCAAAACAGCACAAAGGGTTTGAATCCTTGAATTCTTCACTAGGTTGGAATGCTGTCCCCAAAACGTTCTGATTATCAATACATACCTCAGTGTTTATTCAAGTGTTGTGACAGTTGTGACTTGACATTCCCTCGCCGCTGTTGGTGTTTATATCAATAAATATTAAGCACTTTCTTCTGAAGAAGTCTGTATTTTGTGTAATTTTCTTATGTGATTTTTAACATTGTTAAGTTAATTTGTGAAACATGACCTCTTCTTTATTGAAACTTGTGTTTTAACGCCTAGGTGAGGAGTTGTTTGCCAAATAACTTTTTCATGTATTTACCCCGCTAAGTGTGTGTGACAGCCTTGATTAGACTTGTTGTTGGTTGATGGACAGACTAGTTATGGCCACAGCTGACAATGTCAATCTGTGGTTCAGTGCTATCTGTATTACTGTAATTGTCAATCATTCACACACGTAACTTGCACAGAAGTTGAGTTTGGGTTTATGGTTGCCATCTATGTGCCGTTGTGGAATTTTCCATGTTGTCTGTGCCATATAGTGCATGTTTGCAGGAATAAAAAATGTTAACTAGATATGGTGTGTCCATGTTTCTTCGGATCAGTCACAAGATCCAACTCTGTAATTTCTCTGAATTTTATTTGATCATATGTTTAAGAACGCCAAAGCAAACCACACTTTTTCCCATTTGTTTAATAGTTCTTCACATGGGCAACAGCATGATATCCAGCATCTTTATCAAGCTCCATCTTCAGATTGATTTTCTGCAGTGAGAGGCACAAAAAGCAAGAGAACCTTGTACACATTTCCGACATCAGCTGTGCGCTTGCATGTACTTATAGTGGCTATTTGCAAAAATAAATTAACATCGACAGCCTCCAAACAAACCAGTGAGATAGTCATTTCTGATAAATAAGCATGAACCTCGTGCTGGTGTCATTTGGCTGCTTCTACTCCAAGACAGAATGCTGCAGAGATGACCCATAATCAAGAGCTCAAATTAATATTTATACAAAAAGTCTTGGAATAAAAATATGTACATATTTCAACAAGACTCATGAAGGACTTCATCCTAGATGTCCAATGTGGCACTGTTTTCCTTTGTGCAGAGGGACACAATTAAGTTGAGGTACTGATCTCGGCAGAAAAGAAATTCAGGCCCAGTCATTCAGCTCCTCAATGTCACTCTGGTCCTCCTCGCTGCAGAAAGAGAGCAAGAGCAAAAGCACAAACTTTGAAACTAAGAATATCAGAGGAATAAGTTAGTGGGAGGAGGTTTATGGTAAATATTAAAGGCACTAGAGTATATCTTATTGTTGAGGGATATTATGCACTAAAATACTGCCATTAAATCGCTTGGTGATAAAATTCCCCATCTCCTCTCTGCAGCTTTACTATAGTTCAACAGATGCAGTTAAAGGCTTTGGGGTGCAGCCTTGATAATGGTCATCTCAGTCCCTCACCTGAATATATTCCATTTCATGTACACTCATAGGTCTTCTGCGGTATCTTGCTGGGAGTAGATTAATAGAGGAAAGGGTATCTGCAGTGCCAGGGATCAGGGCTATGGGTCTCGAGGGCGGTGGTGGTGGTGGAGGGGCAGCAGCTACAGTGGCACTCTGGGCGTCCAGTTGCTGATTACCAGTCAGCATTTTCAGGACTTCTTGCACTGAAACAGAGAGCCTGATGTGAATATTCCACAAATACAAGATGCATGCAGGGGAGATACTAACAATGGAAATGCACAAGTAAAAGTGTGTAAGAAACTATAGTATGTTGAAAAGAACAAGGACTACTTCCAGGACTTCATGTGGACTTTCAAGTGATTAGGATTAATACGTGAAAGTTCAAAGATGATTTCCTGAGCTCAAGTCTAAAATGTGCAACATTATGTCAATAATTTACAAGGTCTGTGGCAATACTCCAAAGGGTATCATTGGCAGCACTACTGAAATAGAATTCTTTACAAAAAATGCTGCAGAATCAAATGGTTTTATTTTTAGCCAAACTCCTACACTCACCATTTGGCTTTGGGATATTTTGTCTGTTTGGAAATTTGATCATGGGGGCATGAGGACGCACGGCCTGAAAACAGACACAGAAAACATTGACAGTTTGTGAAACGTCTACACAACAATACATAATAATTAAAATTATTCAGAGGCGTGATGCTATATTTCTTATTTCTTGGCGCAATACAAAAACATGTTCGATGAAGACACGTCTCGTTGCTACTTGAAGCTAATTCACATTGCATCTGTATCTTTCTCTGCGCTTAACATTAATGTCTACCTGTTGTTCACAGCATGGCCTAAAATCAAGACTAAAAATCGAAACCAACTGACGCGGTATAAACTGCAAAATCGAAATATGGTGCTTTGCAAGTTAAACAAGGACATTAGCAAGGGTAAAGCGGGACTTACCACCATATATCGGCTAAACCCGAGGAGGTTATCGACAATTCACGACTACGCGCAATTTATCACACCATCATGTTATCTTTAATGGAGAAACAACGCGAAATCGCACATAATTAAATGTGTTTTTGCGGGGCTCGCGTCGTACCTGAATCGCTCTCGCTGCGGGAGTTGCCATTTTGGTACTGACTTTGCTTCCCATGACGACCTCACCGTTGTATTTCCGGGTCAGAGGAAAATGCCTGCTTTTCACAACTCAAGACACCAGAGGACGCTACTGTTATTTTATAGATTCTGTAGCATAGAGGAAGCATAGCGGTGCACACACCGCAATGTGTGATACGATAATGCAGCATCCCAGCTAGAGCCTCAGACTGTGCCGCATCACTTTAGGAACGACGTAAACAAGTGACAGCATGGTAATACACTTAATGTGATACAGGAAACTTACGTTAGGAAATTACTTGATAAAGTGCTTTATGTGGGCATTCACCCCTGATGATGAGGGACAGCAGCCGACGCATTCGTTATCCAAAACCCACCGACAAATGTTGTGCTTCCTGGGATTATTAGGCCATTTTTCCGTTTGTTTACGCGGCGTATCCCTGTGTCAACAAGAGGACACCTGAAAGTGGACCACTAAACGACCTTTAACTGCTATCAATATCAAATCGCAGAATTACTCCCGATACTGAACATTGCATAATTCCACACCCCACAATTACCTGAATGGAAAAAGCACGAGAATTATATAAAATGTCAATGTCACATTGGTGGACTAGCAAGAGCACAAACATACCATATCGTTAATTTCAGAGAGCCTGGATGAGAAAGGCTGCCAACCGATAGTAGGTCTGCCGAGGTTAAGGGCGTCACATGGTGGTGGGTTGTCCAATGAGATGTCCGGAAAGGACCAGAAATGCTATAAATATGGGTAGATGTGCCACAACAAAGTGCATTATGTTGAGTGGGTTTGGTTTTTCGGTATTACAAAAAACAAATTGAGTCAGATTAGAGATTAAGTTAAAACCTTATCGGTAAAATTCTGCCCAGATCCACCGTTCAGTACATTTTTTAAAACAATATCATGCAAAAGTATACCGGTACGTCTTTTTCGCGAGTATCTTGCTAGAAATGGTCAGGGAGCGTGACCGCCACCTGCCGTAGAGCAACGTTATTTCATCACAGCTCTCACAGCTGATTTTGATTTGGAGATAGTTCTTCTGTTTGTCCCGGAGGGAATTGCCTCTGTGCATCGTATGTTTCTCATGTGATCTTCCTCCATCTGTTTCTTTTTGCATTCCGCTGGTTGTGCAGCCGTAACTACAGGGCTTGCATTCTGGCAGAGGTTACCGTTCTCTCTGCATCATCACCTTGTTACACTGTATAAGGCATTTGTATGTGTGTTGTACACTCACAGATATAACAGAGATGTTAGTGGATACTTCAGTGCGAAAGAAACAAAGCATGTATGGAAGGTACTACACAATTGACAACTAACCAATATTTTCTTAGGTCAACTTTTATTACAAACTGGTCCTGAGGAATGAAAAGGTCCCAAGTTTAGATGGACTGGTTCCTTGCTTGAAAGAAACACAATTCACAAACTGTGTCTTCATGTAAACCACAGTATCATCAAGAGCTGCACAGAAAAGTACCAATTTCAAGTCAGGATCCGTCCCCTGGGTGTCAGCGCCTACAAGTTAACTTGCATTCACACCGTGTTCGTGAGCACCAGTGCGCTGCATCACTACCTCTGCGGTAGGGCTCTTACACACAGCTGTTTACACACTGATTCAATTGGTCTTTGACCTTTCAAACAGAGCTTGCAGTTGGTCCTGAGAGGTGGCCTCCGTCTGCTGCATGAGATCAGCATGGCCCTTGGTTACACCCCAACCATCTGGACTCGACATGGAGGGACAATGTGGACGACCGGATGCTGGTTTCAGGTTCTCCCAATAATCACGGCGGGCTCTAGTAGGGATAAGAGACAAAGCCAAACGTGTTCAATATGTGCAGGTCTCATGCAACTGTGTCTTTGAAAAATGTATCAATTCCGAAATTCTGAATCTTAAATTTTGCATTGCATCTTGATAAAAAAGAAATTTGTCAATCTATCCTCACCTTGCTCTGACCCAGGGTTTGGTGTGCATCTCCAGCCCAGCACCCCAGCTGCCGTGTTTCTCGGACGCGGCGGGAACCATGCCTCTCTCAGCGCTCAGCTCCTCGGCTACGGCCCTGATGTGGTAAGGCTCAAAACCACAGCAACCACCGATGAAGCGGATGCCGGCATTGTAGGCCTCTCTGGCGTACTTGTGCATGTCCCAGCGGGTCAGGATCCTGGGCTCCAGGCCTGTAATGATCGAGTTTCATGCACGCATTTAATTGTAGGTCAGTGGTGGCGTGGAAGTTTGCATTTTGACATTTGCTCTCCACTTGCAAAACGCGTCGGTGTGCTGAAGTTATTATTACCAAAGGGGAATTCTGGCAGGTCGATGAATCCCTGGCAGCTGCAGTCAGGGGTGTGGTATGCCAGAGGCTGCACCATATAGTGTGCCTTCAGCCCGGCCTTCTCTACGCCCTCCTTCATCATCTTGACAGCCTTCACGCAGGTCATTGGGTCGAAGTGGCAGTTGATACCCACGATATCAGCACCTAAAGAAAGAGGAGGTGTGGTGAGCCAGCAGAAAGATATTACCTCAGTCACTGATGTCATCTCCAACGTTGACTGTGCAAGATTTTTTTTTTTGCAAATGCCACCCACCCGCTTTGACCAGCCTGACAGCGCACTCTTGTGGTGAGACACCGTGCATGTCCCCCTCTGGTCCGATGCACAGTGAAGCAGCTACAGGCTTTCCGGTCTCTTTCAGCACTTGGACAGCCCACTCGGCCTCCTCAACGTGCTCAAAGTACTGCAGGATGGACATACAGATACACAATCACAATTGATGAATAAGTGGATGCATGGGTGAATGGATGGAAAGAACCTGAGTATGGATGTCCGATATTGGCTTTTTTGCCGATATTCCGATATTGTCCAACTCTCATTTTCCGATACCAATATCAGCCGATACCAGTATATCAGACGCAGCTTGATGAGGTGCGCCGGTAAACGCTTCAGGAGCGCATAGGTACTATTTCGGTGTAACGCAAGCATTATTTTATCGGTTTTAAAGCAAAAAAAAAAATCGATACAGATATTAAATTTTTATGCTAATATCAGTGGGCCGATATTATCGGACATCTCTAAACCTGAGCCCATCATCATGAATCCTACGATGGCATCACCCTGACTTAAGTACGCAAACTGCCATATCTGTTACCTCAGCGATCAAGAAGTCTACGTCTTTCTTGAGGAACACATCCAGCTGTCTCTTGAAGATGGCTTTCACATCCACCTCGCTTTTGCAGCTCAGGTAAGAGGGGGTCTGACACACTCCACCGGCGACCAGGGCGTCACCTTCATTGGCCACTTCACGGGCCAGATCACAGGCAGCTTCATTGATCTGAGCACCCTGCAGAGCAAATGAAAGGCATTTCATGAAAATTGGGACAAATATTGAAAGTGACACCCACGGCACAGTTTGCAGCCGGCCGCAAAGATGGATGGAATAGTTCTTTTTCCAGAACACAAATACCGCATTCCAACTTACGGTGAAGCTGAGCTTGTTGCCCCTGTTCTCCAGTTTGTCATCACTGGCGTAGAAAGTGAAGGTTTGCATGACGTTGGCTCCAGCCCTGAGGAACTCCCTGTGCAGCTGGCGCACTGTAAATCACAGACACAATGAGCGGCGGGATCATCCGGCTCTCTGCTTGCAGCAGCGCGTGTACCCTGCATCTGCGGCAAAACCTTTGAATCATCTCTTCCCAACCTGCTTCCGGGTACTCGGCAGCAGCCTCGGGGGTCCAGGGTCCGGCCTTCACGTAGCCTCTCTTCTCCAGGGCGAACACGAATCCTCCATCGCCAATCACCACCTCGTTGGCGTTGAGGCGTTCCAAGACTCCCTGCAACGTTGTGTGTCATGATTAACTGCAGTCACGTGCAGGAGCCATCATTCATGTCACATGGCGTCTGACATCAGTGGTTATGGTTTCACTCTGAGAAAGTGAAGCATGACGTAGGCCGAAAAGCCAGCTGGGCTGATGGCCAGGCCCCCTCCAGTCACACTCGGGTTAGGGTTAGGGCTACTGCAGCACGGGCACATGTGGGAGTGTTAATTTTAGTGTGTGTGTGAAGGTGAACTGCTCAGGACTTTACTGACTCTAGGGTGAATTTGTGAACCTTGAAGCCTTTTCTGCATTTTTCCTACCATTGCAGG
>OMPJ01008963.1:0-13515 GCA_900312935.1 Carapus acus | reverse complement strand
ACCCCCGACCGCGCACTGGGAAATGCAGCACGTGGCTATGAACAGCTGCAGGGGCAGACCGGCAGATTCCACCGCAGTTTTCTCCTACTTGGCTTGTCTGAAGAAACCCATGTGCAAACATTATGGACGTGTTGCATGAATACAACACATGTTTCACCCTGTTTAGTACTTTTTTTTAAAAAGTGTGTTTCCATTCAATCTTACTTGTGTTCCTTAGGATCGTAAACTGGTGTTGTAGGATAGAAGTTAGCATCCCATTGAAATGACTGGAGGCTTTTTCATCATGCACAGCCAATCTCCCCCATCACCCCATCATCAATTTCCTCCAAAATGCTCAGAGATAAATCACCTCCACTTCTTACCTTCTTTGCTGGTGCCATTGCCCTGGAGCTGGATGGTCTGCTTGGTCAGTTGAGTTCTTAGAGCGGCTGAAGAGACACACAAGCGTGCAAAGGGCCCCTATAAAAGCCTGGGATGCATGGGAGGGGTCAGTCTAAGATCAACTCTGATTGGCAAGAGGGGAGTTACACAACTCTCATGTTTACTGCGTCCTCCTCCCCTCCTTTCAGTGAATGAGCTTATTGTGAGCGGTACGCGTTTGGCCCAGACTAATTGCTGTATGTTTTTTTTGTGTGTGTGTCAAACTCACGAGTTTGCGCATTTTCATCTTATCACTCGTGACTGGACGCCTCAAACTTTGTGTCATCACACACACCGTGATAAGGGACGTGGCGCGTACGATTGGTTTGATAGACTTTGCTTTGTAAGAAGCCACACAAACACGAATCAAAGTTAAGCTAGCTAAATGCATGTTATCAACCTATTGATGCTGTTTTCAGGTGAGGTATTTTTCGCCACAATGAATTAAAGGTTTAGACCCAAACTCAGATGACTGACTGTTTGCAACAGGCAGGTACTGTGGAACGTTATTTCACTGGAAGCGCTTTTGGTTTGTTTGGAGAAATGTCCATCATACCATTTGTGGTTGCCAATCTAAAGCCATCACCAATATCGTAAGAGTTTCCTTGTTTAAAAATGTGGACATCTTTTAAGATTTCAGGTATGAAGGACTTCGCTATTTATCCTCAGGATGACTTTTTGTCTTGTGAGAGACTGAGTAAGCCCTGTTGATGTCCCCAGCTTTTCCATCAATACACTCACACACGTCACATGGTGGAGTATTACACTTTTTATTCACTTTTTTTGGGGAACAAGGGGGTTTACACTGGTAACACTCCACTATCGGAGCATCACCGCTACAAGTGCTTGACTGCTGCACACTGGTCGGGGAGAGACGTCGCCTATCCACCACGATCACGCCGACGATTTCGCTTTCTTCTGTTTCTCCATCAAGTTTCTCAGCTCCTGGGCAGTGGTGGCTTCTTTCTGCTGCATCAGATCGCTGTGGCCCTTCGTCACGCCCCAGCCCTCGGGGGTTGACATGGATGGACACGTAGGGCGACCAGATGCCGGGTGTAAGTTCTCCCAGTAGTCCTTCCTGGCCCTAAAAGAACCAGATGAGCCAGATTAGCCAGATGACCTCCTCAGTTTGCCAAACTACCAGAGGGCCGAGACTCACCTTGCTCTGACCCACGGCTTGGTGTGCATCTGCAAACCTGCGCCCCACATTCCATGTTTTTCTGAAGCAGCAGGTAAGAACCCCCTCTCAGAAGCCAACTCCTCCGCCACTGCCCTTATATGGTAAGGCTCAAAGCCGCAGCATCCCCCGATGAAGCGGATCCCGACTTTATAGGCCTCTCTGGCATACTTGTGCATATCCCAGCGGGTCAGGATCCTGGGCTCCAGGCCTGAGAGGGGGATGTCGGCCAGGAAAAACAGCATTTAGCGATTGTACAACGATCGCCGTCGCGGTGTAGTTTTTGCTTTGTTAGACGAGGTGCGTTACCGAAGGGGAATTCTGGCAGGTCGATGAATCCCTGGCAGCTGCAGTCGGGGGTGTGGTATGCCAGAGGCTGCACCATGTAGTGAGCCTTCAGCCCGGCCTTCTCCACGCCATCTTTCATCATCTTGACCGCCTTCACGCAGGTCATGGGGTCAAAGTGGCAGTTGACCCCAACGATCTGGGCACCTGGACAATAGAAAGAAATAGAGTCTTTCTATAAGACGTTCATTTCACGAAACTTCATGAATGCAAATGGTGGAAATCATGCTAGCTCACAATCGGATGTTGGACCCCTTAGGTGCTACTGCTCTAAAGAAGGAGATTTCTCTTTGACTCTTTCACTTTTCTCTTTGAAATTGCAAAAATAATGCCATGACGCACCGGCTTTGACCAGCCTGACAGCGCACTCCCCAGGTGAGACGCCATGCATGTCCCCCTCTGGTCCGATGCACATGCAAGCAGCGATGGGCTTCCCGCTTGCCTTCAGCACCTGCACAGCCCACTCGGCCTCCTCCACGTGCTCGAAGTACTGCGACGAAAAGAGGCCACGATCTATTTCTTGTTCCACGACTTCAATTCCAGAGTCTGGAGTCTGTTTGAAAGTTGATGTAACTAAATGGCGACCCAACCTCGGCGATCATGAAGTCCACGTTCTTCCTCACGAACACCTCCAGCTGTTTTTTGAAGATGGCCTTGACCTCTGATTCACTCTTGCAGCTGAGGTAGGAGGGGGTCTGACTGACTCCGCCGGCCACCAGTGCGTCGCCCTCGTCGGCCACTTCCCTCGCCAGGTCGCACGCCGCCTCATTGATTCTGGCTCCCTGGAAAGAATCGCGCCTGCCATGATTAAACCAGTTTAAAACCAGGGAGTTGTTGCATCATTTCGCTGATAACCGCTGCAGTATGAGGACTCACTGTGATTTGTAGGTTCTGACCCCTGTTCTCCAGTTTGTCATCACTGGCATAGAACGTGAATGTCTGCATGACATTGGAACCAGCCCTCAGGAACTCCCTGTGCAGTTGTCGCACTGATGGGCAGAAACACAATGCACCGGAATTGAGGATGAATCCCGGTATTTCTATAGTTACTTGTGCCTGAAGTTGAGTTAGAGAACGTTTTCAAGAACCAACAAGTCCAGTTGCTATAACTCAAGTTCTGCTCGGGCGCCCTGTGTGTTCGTTGATGTTCGAGGCAGAGACTTACCTGCCTCTGGGTGAGTGACTGTGGCCTCTGGGGTCCAGGGCCCGGCCTTCACGTAGCCCCTCTTCTCCAGGGCGAACACAAAGCCCCCATCACCAATCACCACCTCCCCAGCATTCAGACGCTCAAGGATGCCCTGTTGGGGTACACACATATACTCCAGCTGTTTAGGATATATGACGACACAGATTCTGCCATTTGTTCAGGTCCTCACAGCTGTGTACGACAGTTACATAACATGGCTCCCCTCTCTTTGAAAGGCCAAGGGTGTGCGCTGAAATGTGTTTTTTCGCCGGTAAGTGTCGCACAAATACTGTCGGTGATGTCACGGTGCTGCAACTCCGACTGAAGGTACAAAGTCCAGGATGCAATGTCCTCTGTCTGTCTCTCTCTCCCGCACACACACACACACACTCACACATGTGCATGCAGTGGACAAGCCATCAACTCATAGGAAATGTGTCCAACCCATATCAGAGGACTTGTAGCGACGGATTATTTGCCATGCTGTACATTTGAAGAATTGCAGGTAATTCCAGAATTCTAGATAATATTTCAGCACTTGATTGGACTGTCCACTGCTGGGTGTGGTCAGTGTCCCATCCCACATGTATATTCATCTTGGTGACGTTCAGTGAGGTTCATGGCTGGTGAGATTCTAACTTCATCACAATTATATTTACAAACATTTGAACTCTACAGAGTAGCTCATTTTCTATTTGACTGGCAGCAGTTAAGTGGTTATGTTTAATAAACACCTTGGATGCACAACCTTTCTAAAAAAATTCTAAAGAAATTTAGAATTTTCTCTAAATGAGTGAAAACATAAATTAAGAAAAAGTCTTTTGTCGCAAACATTTTTGATGAGTAATACCTGGAATATGAATATATATTATAATTTTCCTTTGCAAGATTTTTGAAAAATAACAATCCCTGGGGTCATTTTTGACCCCATGCATGCATCTACATGTTAAGAAAAAAACTTGACAGTGCAAATCACTTTGTAAGTATATGCATTTAATTGATTTTTTCATTTCACTTTTTGTTTTCAATGATAACAGGTGAGGCACGGCCTCTCCTGCCTCCCCTGGCCACACATCATACACCCACATGCCTATTTGATGATTCTGCAGCTGTATAATTTCAATTTCATAATCAAATAAAAGGTGTCCTTCCTCGTCTTATGTGAGAGAAGTGTGTGTTTTACCTTTTTCACAGGTGCCATGTCTCTCTCCAGCTCCGGTTGCAGCAGACGACCTTGTACCTGCAAACCCCTCGTTCAGACTGACGAGTGATGAAGATCGCTCAAACTGCGCTTTTATACTGTTTGTGGAACAGGGAAGCACTCAGGTCAATGCCAGATCCATGTCAATCTGCCATTGTTTATCAACATTGTGCAACACAACTTTCACCCAAAATTACAATGGAGGTTGAATTGTAATTGGTTGAAATGAATCTGGGGAGGGAAACCAGATTAGGAGACATACAGGTACTTTTCATTTTCATGATTTCTTCACTACCCCTCCAATGTCAAAGTTTAAGCATTAACTCAAACTGGAATGTAGCATTTGTCCAATGGGAGTGGCTTGTTTTTGGGCCTCATAGGTTAATCACCAGTGCTTCTATTGTTACATAATTTGACCTCTTTCTAACTCAAACTGACTCTTGTTTAGACCTGTTTCAGAATTTTAAGTGATTGACCAGGAGAGTCACGTTGGTCCTGTCAGTCCTCATTTCACAAAATTCCAGCCCAGAATTTTTTTGAGTTTCGAAATCTACCTTAAAGACCCAAAAATTCTCATAGAAGCATGTGACAGAGCCGGTATTTGACAGAGGGATACTTGAGTTGAGTGTAGTTTTCTATCTGTTAATGAAACCTGAATTTCCATGCACTACGCACACCCCCACACACACACACACACACACACACTAACAGGGTTTTGGCACTGAGCTGTGGGACGCTGCAGAATGCTGTCAGCTCTGGGTTTATCCAGTTCCAGGGAGAACTGTTCAGACGGGGTGGAGGTGTCCAGAGTTGTTTATCATCTGAGTCAAAGTTCAGTAAAATACACGCGAGCTGTGGTTTTACCTTCTTTGGCAGAATTGGGCCACTGTGAAACTTTGCTGCGTTTAATAGAGCCTATTGACGAGGAGCAGCTGTTTTTTATCCTGCAGCTGGAATACGGAGTTAGTTTTCCTATCTATATTTCAAAAGTTAACCACTCAAAATGTCTTTTTTGCAAAGTGTTCTTTTATTTGTGGCGAGATTTTTCTGTCAATCAGGTGACTGTCAATCAAATCCAGTGTAAGGTGAGAGGAGTTGATATCACACACACACAAATGTCTTTCCTAGATCTGGGTGTACTTCCAAGAGTAGGTGCGACATTTGTAGCCCTTCACACCAGAGAACATTCCAAAATTCCAGCCTCATACTAACCCGACGCACCATGCTGATGCTTTAACGTTCTCCAAACGCAACAAAGGGAGCACGGCCAAAGAGCCCACCAACCAAGTAAGGAGCATGTGGAGCAACCCGACACGTGGTGAGGGAATCAGAGGAGAAAATACCACTGCCAATCACTAATGATTTCCAGATTCTCAGCCTCTCTTGTCCTTGACCTGCTAATTTGGCGTCTCTCCCCTAAATCCTCAACATCTCAAACCATCCAAATAAACCTAGACGCCTGAAGACGATGTCCCCTCTGCCTAGATGCGCCATATCCCGTTTCCCCCGAGCTATGTCAGAGCAACGCCAGCATGGGACAGCTGGGTGTCAGATAACAGTTTGCGTTTGTAGCAACAACTGGTTCTCACAGGTCAGGGCTGGAGCTGAGGCGGCTGCAAGAGGGGCGGCTGGGCTGAAGATGAGACGCGGTGATAAAGCAGCTGGGTGGGTTAGGGGGTGAGTTGGGCATGCCACAGGTTGGACTAGTGGAGGTTGGGGGGTAGACTAGCATTCAGAGAGGGGCTGGAAAAGGGGCCAGATTCCATTCGGGGAGGTTGTGGGGTTCAGGTGGGGGCTGCAGGAAAGCACTCAGCCACGGCTAATACACCAGTGTGTGTGTGTGTGTGTGTGTGTGAGAGGGGGGACTCATTCGCTGTGATTGAACCGGGATGATTCAGATAAGATGGTTAACCATTGACTCCCAATGATGCGATAGCGAGTATGTTGGCGACTTTTAACACATTTTTGGGCAGATTTGTCTCAGCATTGTAGCTGTGTTGTGTTGCGTTAGCTTGCCTGCATGCTTTTGGTGTGTGAGTGTGTGCGCATGTTGACATAGATTGTGAAACCTTAGATTGCAGTGAGGAGGGAACAAAAACAGACGGTGTGAATTACATGTGACATGGTTAGCCCCCCCGCCACAGCTCCTGTCGTACGCACACTCACTCACACACACACACACACACACATGCATATTGGGGGTTGCCCCCCTCTTATCTCCACCCTTCCTCTGGTCCAATCACAGCACCAGCTGGGGGAGGCTTTCCAGGGAAACACCCATTCTTTTTGGAACTGCAGGCCTCAGATAGATAAATACGGAAGAGAGACAGACAAGGAGGCAGGAAGGCGGGCAGGCAGAGAGACAGACCGATGGACAGACAGACAGAACCATGAAGCAAGGACATTTCAAATCTAATAGTTCAAAACATGACACAGTTGGGAGGCAGCTCACAAATTGATTGAAGCATATGGGATCATTTTCTCATGTCTCATGTCCCACAGGAATTGGGGGAATTGACAACAGAGGGACAGTGTCCACAGAGGGGGGTGCTGGTCTTTTTGACTTCACTGTTTACTGACAATTTTACTGCATAGTTCACGTCTACATCCTGGGGACTTAGTTTTTTTATGTTTGGCTTGTTGTGGTGTTAGTCATCTTGTGCGATGTTATAGCAGGGAACACATCAACTATCATTAAGGGAGGGACAATATTGTGTAAACAAGGACTGCAGTGATGTGTCCACCGGAATCAAAGACAGAATCAGAATCAGAAACACGTAATTGATTCTTGTTAAATGTCATAGTCACAGTCATGCCTTTACAAGGACTGTACATGTGAATACACAAACAACAACCACACAGAATGTCTACATACAAAATTTAGGAGAGAGTAAAATGTATCTCTTACATTGCAGAGCGTCTGAGGTTACTTTGATTAGTTCAGAGTTCAGAACAAAAACAGAGGTTCAAAGTAAATACACTCAGTTAAGACGTGCGTGTTAGACGTTGTGAGTGGCTTCAAACTTTGTACACACGTAGGTTGTAGCACAGTCTTCCCATTCATTCGCGTTGTAATGCTGCAAACACAAACTGGACACGAGGGGGCGGTATAGCACAGGGTCTTTTCCCGTGTACTGCCTGAGTGCGTTGGATGTGAGCTTCACGATAAAGAGTAAGAACAAACACATCCATTTACCTCTTTATCCTAAAAACCTGAGGTCAAGAGCACTAAATCAACCCTACCACCAATAATGGAGTAGCCGGCATGTCTTTGCATCCTGTTTATCTGGACCCACTGCTGATGTGCCATCTTAAACCAATTTACCTTTTACGGCTGCTGCTAATCAGAAAGTAACGTCTCACAGCAAGACATGGCACAAAACTGACCAGCTACAGAGCAGGCAAACAGCTGATTTTACTTAAATGTACATAAAAGACAATTAGTGTATTGAGGACAAGGCAGAGTGTGTTACGAGAGTCCAGTAAAAGCCAGAGTTTGTTGCGTGTACCGCCATGTTGCGTAAAAAGCTAAATACAGCACAACACACAGCAGCATAACAAAACCCTATACCGAACAATACAGTACGATGGAATGATATTATTAATCGTATTGTGACTCTAATTCAACACTTTGTTCCATTATTGCCACAAGTTTTACTGTGTTAAAGTTTTTCTGGACATTCTTTGTACCTCCATGAATGTTTACGTCTGGTGGTTGTATTTAGTAGCTACAGACAGTAGCTTTGATTATACAAGTATTAATGGACTGGAAATCTGTAAACTCTGAGAAACGAAATGCAGAAAAAGCTAATCGTGAACTGTCCCTGTGCTCCAGATTGGTTGACAGCATGTGATGACGGTAAGAATATTCTGAGGAACATGATGTGTGCACGTGTGTCCAGCTGTTTCTTATCTCTGATATCATCAGCGATGAACCACACCGTAATGGCAGCATTGCGAACAGTCTGTCTTATTTGTTTTGTTTGATAGCAACCACTGCTTCGTCTGCCAAACACAATTTGTGAAATCACCTGGATGCAGAGTGTGTGTTTACACTGGTGAGCAAACAGCAGTGTCATGTTTAATGCTGGCGACGGTTTGGTGCTAAAAAGGATTTATGGAGATTTAGCAGCGAATAGCAGCAGCGTGAGAAGTTTGCTCACTGCAAGTTGGTTTTGTCTGAGATTCACTTCCAAATTTAAAATCTTTCTAATACAAATGCTCAGCCAATGTATCCAAAACGGCTGCAAACTGTTGAGTCAGATCATGGGCAGAATTTCCATAAAAGTCTATTTGTACTGACTTTTGACATAGGTCTGGGTCCATGCCTATCACTGTGTGTCAGGCTGCCTCATCTGGAGCATTTTGGTCCAAAATGTTGCATCATCTCTATGTCATCACTTATTTTTGTTTCACCCTCACCACAATTCCAACATATACAAACCGCCCAAAATAAAGAAAGCCATGACGGATTTTTGTATGTGTAGAGACTGCGGCTGTCCACCCAATGCTGTTTATTTTTGATGCATGGCACTAAGACATTGTAATCTCCACATTATCTAGATTACTGTTATGATGTCTGGTATCTGGTGATGACAAAACACACATTCAACATTCAGACTGTTTTTGCACAAGCACTGGATGAACTTGCACAGCTCTAAAGCTATCAAGGTAATTCATAATAATGTAGACTTTAGAAACTTGTCTTTCTTCCCAGTCAGCTTCATGTCCTCTGATGACCAATCATCACTTCCATCACTCCCAATATGAAGCAACATGTAGCAGCTTCTGTAAGAACCACTCCAAAAGTGTTACTGACTGATGTGTCTGTCTGTCGTTGGGAAATACAGAATGTTTTTTTCTTCTTCTACATGTTTAGTGTTGCTGAAAACACCAAAATAAATTGTAGCTGCTTGTACTTTGTCATTTTTTAAAGTGCTGAAGTTCACTCTGAAGCTATAGTTGCACACAAATCTCCGCTACATATGTACTTTCGATGAAATTGACAAAATTTCACCAGGCACCTTCTTTTTTTTTTTTTTTTTTTTTTTTTTTTGCTTGTTTTGCATGCATGCACGCAAACACATATCTGGAAATACCAGGCTTGGCATCATGGCACCAATTTTACACTCAGCAGAACTTCCTCTCCCCGCAGCCGCTAACCATCAAACCCCATCATCTTCCTCAGCGCGTCTCTTCCGTCCTGTCTGATTTTCCCTCGGAGATGCCCCGCAGCCAACAACATCTCGCTGCCTGACACCAGAGCGCCTCCGTGTCACCACACACACGACTATTTACAGACTCCCTGCCTCCCACTAAGTTCTCACCGGGACGTCACACACAGACACACACACTCAACTCCGGTCAGGAGGGAGGAAGTGTTTAAAGGCTGGGTTCATCATATGGCAACGTAGCCCCATGTCAGACAGGCAGACCACGAGGATCAACAACTGTGAGCCTTTTGTAAAAACTAATGTTTAAGTTCATTTGACTTTTTGTCAATTTGACACCCTCAGCACCAAGGTGTGACAAGAAAACACTGTAAAATTGCAACAAAATATTGAAACCACTTTACTATCTTTTGCATCTGATAATGGAAACTATACACACAACTGACTAAATGAAAGATGATATTCACTGGATGATTGAAGAAGAAATAACATTTTGCATTTCGCACACGCAAAACCTGAGTTTGTGTACTTTCCCACAGGTTTGGAGGTTTACAGATTGTAAGGTATGTGACTGTATATTTTCTATGAAAACGTGGATGGTTGTATGTGAAAATATCCAAAAGCAGCCAGTAGCAATTAGACTGCACAAATGACATCTCAGCCATTTAATCTGTCCAAACGATCAAAGGTCAACAAATGAGCAAAACCTTTTACAATCCATAAATCTGAAAGACAATCTGAGTCACAACACGCAGTAATACTGTATGTTTAACAGGGTGGGAATCATTATCAAAGAAATGATTTTTTAGAAATAAGGAGGCCAAAGCTCATGTGAGGATATATGAAATTGAAAATCGAGAGAATTGATTAATCAAGTTTTTTGGAAAATATCTGATGTATTTTTCAGCTCCCTTGTGTGATCCTCTGGTGCTAACAAACGACAGCCATATACGGTATGAAGTCAACAACACAAGGGGATTGTGTGGTTTTCTTTTTCTTTGCATGAGGACAACGAGCATCACTATTTGTCTCCTTTGCTACTCAGCTTTGTTTACAAGACCCACCACGATGTCTATCCAAACAACTAGCAAGCCCGGTCTCGAGAGTCGTGCTGAATATTTGCCTTCTTCAACCTTCTCAAATGGGCCCAACGTGACAGGCCAGCTGGATTTGTTGCCGATCATCCGACCATCATTTAGCAACTGGAGGTTTATGTTTGAGAGAGAGGGGAAGGAAAACGCCCTGCTCGATCCTTAGAAATAAAGCTGTTCAAGTACATGAACTCCTTTGACGACTCTCAGCCCGATAACAATGGCACACTTTATATGTCACCAGCCATCTAAAGTGAAAACCTAACTGATGATATATTTGATCCCTGAGCACAATGAAGCTCAGACATTTCACATCTGTAGATCACTTTGCATTGAGTAACACCTGCTTAATGTTCAACCAGAGGCGGACATGTAGGGACAAGGCCCCACTAGTGGATCTCCTCAACTGTGTGTGTTTATCCTATTTCACGCCAAACAATATCTGACATTTAAGGGAAATACTTAGTGATATACACAACACAGTCCGTACTGCAGGAGTTGAATAAATCATTTGGCTCTTATAGGAGAAACAACCCTCAGTATTGTGTGCGTAGTTCGAGCTAGACATGGGGGACATGGATGTGCGTCAATTCTACCCCCACACAGCTAATCGAATAGCCAGCCTTGTATATATTACACCGAATTACGCGTTTTGCCGCGAAAAACAACTCAACTTGAATCAGTTTCTTGACGGTAACTGAGTGTTTTATAATAGCGACAAGCCGCCGAATCCCGGAATTGGTCGCCCTCCTCCCGCCCGCCGCCTCTTCCTCCTCCGCCTCCTTCTCCTCCTCATCCCCGCAACTTTTCTTCCCCGTCTGAGAAAAAAAGGGAGCATGTGGGGGAGGGGAGAAGGAGGGGAGAAATGAAAAGAAAGGACGACGTCAGGAGTTAGTGGGACGGCTCTTTGTATGAAGGGAGAAGTGCTGGAAAGAGTCGAACCCGGACGAAGAAAGAGGAGTCCGGGGGAAGCCGGGACACACGGACACTTACGCCAACTTCCACTACTATTATTACTACAGCTGCCTGAATTCTCCGTAAGTACGAAAGGGTAACGCTGACAGTGAATTCCTCCAATTCCCGTCGGTTGTCTCATTTCATATCCCCCTCAAATATGCTTTTGTTCTCTGACCTCCTCAACTATCTCACTCTCGTTCTGACTTTCATTGATTCTTTGTCTTCGTAAGTAACGCTGGAGGTGACGGACACCTGAACGCACCACGGCAGAGAAGACGTGAAGATGTCACTCCGAATCACAGCTTATCTAGTGATGGTGAAGAAGATGATGGTGGTGGTGCAGGGGGTGATAGTGATTGTTTCCAGAGACCCACGGTGTGAACAGGGTCCAGCAGTGTTTCCTTGAATTGAAAGTGGGAGCATACGTGACCTAGTTGTGTTTTTGCTCACTCTCGGTCTGATGTGGCATTTTGGGGAACTTGTGAAAGTCGCTCCACCAACGTTGACCTGCTTTCTCTCTCTCTGCATAGAGACTCATTAAAATCGTCTCAATACTATAGTTACAACTCTAACCTTATTTTGACCTGGCACGGTTCAGAAAAGTGTTTTCTGTATGCATGTCACACGTAAATAGAACAAACCACTGTCTTCTATTTATTTTTCCATGTGATCATTATGATACTGCTGAAATGTTGTGATTGTTGGTTGGACAATTCTTGCCTTTGGAGGGGTTTGACTTAGCCTATTAACTAGGGCAGTCCATTGGGATTTATAGGGTTGCTGGTTCAACTCCAGACTTTGCCTGTAGTGATGAAGAAGAGTCTCACAGAGCAACTCACTGCTCCTCAAAAATGTGTCACATGCAGAGAAAATGTGTTTTTCTGGGAGTAATAGGGTCTTTCACCATGACAATCATGTCTATCCCAAGTAGTCGGTAAGGAAATGTGGGGTTACACGTTATTTCTCTTTTCAAACATTAACATCTGGCAGTATTTTGACTTTTGAGCAGAGCACTTATTACAGAAATCACTTCCATGAGAAGTTTAAACGCTACCGTTGTAGAGCTTTGTTTTTGTTCGGCAGTCATTCACACGTTGACACAGCGGTCCCTGTTTTCCCACCTCTCCCACTTGGTCCGTCCATGCCCTTGAAGTGCGGGGAGGCGCCCGGTGATGTGAGCCACCCAGGGAGCTCTGGCTGATACACGCCTCACTGAGAGGGAAGCAGCGCTACATCATAAACCAAACAAGACCAGGAAAACGCTCAGTGTTTACTCGAGATGAGTTCAAGGACAAACCATAGCAAAGTGCTGAGAGAACTTAGTCATCAGCAGCTTTCAGGCAATCATTTTTATGCCATCACATGTAAACAAGAGTGCTTTGAAGTATAATTTGTGAAGCAGTTATGATCTGATTTATTACTTTATTTGTAGTATTCCTTTGAATGATGTCTGACAACTGCGGACATTCTACAAGTGGGTAAATTTTGTTTCAATTTAGGAGAAAAACAAATCATTCATTTACTGGTATGTGTTAATGAGCACTGTCCGTATGTCATTGGGCCTCATTGGGTTAATGCCAGCGGAGAGGCTGGTACCTCTGCTGTCTGCTTTGATGGATGTTTGAGGCTCTGCAAGTGCAGTTTCATACTGTAGTGAAATGAATAGAAGCGAGTATCCTGTCTGGAAGGAAGGAAATCAATCAAAAAAAATGATTGTATCCCTTTGGAAGCATATGCAATTAGTGGAAAAGCACTAAACTGACGGAATAAGTATGGACACACACCGACAAGCAGTTTCTCACCATACACACACACACGCATGCAAATTTGGCTCCTTAGACCTTCTAGAAAGTAAAAGGCGGTGGGGTCAAGGGAGGCTGTGTCTCGCCTGTCTTTGGAAGTGAAATGCGAGGGTCTTGGAGAGGCTTTGTGCGTCAAAAGCTGCGGGGTCACGGCAGAGCCGGCCC
>OMPJ01008962.1:0-11659 GCA_900312935.1 Carapus acus | reverse complement strand
CCCGCCTCCGACATGGATAAGACGTCAAACGCTCCACGGCTCCACATCGTCGCGATCGGCGTGAATGAAGGCGACGGGAAGGACGGTTAAGGCGGCTGCTCCTCACCCACACGCACCGCAGGTGAGCGAGAGGGAATCTTTCTTAGCGAACATCCTCTTTAATTGCGTCGCCATGGAAATCAGGTAATTGGACAGATCCTCTCTGCGGTGAGGACGAGGGGAGGGAGAGAAGGAAGGGGGCAAGCAGCGCGTAGTTAGGGGGCGTTTCACACCGTGTGTGTGAGGGTCTGTCCCTCGCTGTGGACCACGACTGAGGATTTTCTTTTTTACTATTGTCTTACATCTCTGATGAAGTCTTCTTGCTGTTTAGAGTCCACCTCACTTGCTACATCTGACATCTTTGTTTCCCATCTCTATACTACAAATCCCCAACCTGGTGGTGGCCCCGTTCTGTCCCTGTGGTGCTTGGCCCTCTAAAAATAGGCCCCCCATGATAATCTGTGTCAAAGATTAGAGGCAGAAAGTGTCCCAGTTTGGAATTGACAGCAGCCTCCCTCCCTTTCCTCCCTCTCTCTCTCTCTCTCTCTCTCTCCTCCCCCCTCTCCCTCCCTCCCAGCAGGTATGTTCACCAGGATGCTGAAGCTGAGGCTCCTCAACGCCGTAGCACCGGCCTACTTCTTCCTGGCCACGGCAGCCACCTTCGTCCTGTACTTCGGCCTCTTTGCCCCAACCATCTTCCCCAGGGCGGCGGCAGCGGCGTGGTGGCAGGGCTCCACCGTGCTCCACAGCGCCGCCTTCCTGTTCTTGATTTTCAACGCGCTGGGAAACTACATGATGACCATCAAATACCCGGCGGAGAGCGCCAACGAGACGGCCGTGCCCGTGTGTTCGCCCAACTGCTCGGACCGCGTGGACGCCCACTACCTGCTCAACGGGCGCCACTTCTGCAAACTGTGCAAGAAGGTGATTCTGAAGAGGGACCACCACTGCTTCTTCACGGGGAACTGCATCGGCAACAAGAACATGCGCTACTTCATCATGTTCTGCATCTACACTTCCTGCACCTGCTTGTACTCGCTGGTCCTGGGCGTGGCCTTCCTCACCTTGGAGTACTCCATCTCCTTTGAGAACCCCTTGACCTTCCTGACCCTCCTCCCTCTCTCCATCGGGTACTTCTGCACCGGTGAGAAGCGGCGCACTGTGGTTTGATGACGAAACGCTAGCCTGTTTGCTATAGGCTAACACCTTCTCTGTCTCTCCGCCTCCTCCCCAGGTGGGATCTCGGGCCTGCAGCTCTTCCTCGTGATCATGCTCTACGTGTGGCTCGGCATCGGCCTGGTGTGCGCCGGGTTCTGCTGCCAGCAGGTGCTGCTGGTGGCCCGGGGTCAGACCTGGTGCCAGATGCAGCGGGGCCAACTGGTGGAGAACCGGAACCCCTGGAGGAGCAACCTGAAAGACGTCTTCGGCAGCCGCTGGGTCCTGGGCCTCGTCCTGCCTGTGCAGACGGTGGAGACGTGCTGCCAGGACGCAGCCGCGCACAAGCAAGACTGAGCACAAGCCATATTCAAGTCCACAACGCTCAAAAGGTCGCGGATGGTAAGGGTGTACGGGGGAGCTACGCCCATACTGCTGTTGCAATACGTTGACATGAGAAATTTAGACTTCATGACCTCTTTGCTGTCTAAGATCGTTGTTGCTACCCGTTTATTTAGGGACAGGAGCCATAGACGCAGTGCCAGTGTTTGTTCGTCAAAGTGCTTATATGAAGTGTTTTCAGTGGCTTTATAAGAGCGTCTCTTACTGCTGTGCCACTATTTACTCTATTTCAAAGCAAACATTTGCAAGAACATGGGAACAAAGTCAGGTGGAAAGGGTGAACTCACTTATAATGTCTAGTTTTGCCTCAATGTACTCCAGTGTCCTATGACTTGTAGAGATGTCACAAGAAAGTTGACAATATTTCACTTTAATACCAAGGGCTAGCAGAGCGTGATACTGCAGTATTTTACCAGGAGGAGTACAGCCACTATGAAGATGACACACCAGACTGGCTATTTGAAGATGCTGAGGTATTTCAGGGTATTTATTAACCGTGCTGTGCCATCAAACCTGCCCGACTCGCTCTCAGATCGCCCAGGCGATACTGCTGCAGCGTTGGCAGAGCTTTTCACTGTTATTCTGAAGCCGCAGTTATTATAAGAGATTGAGATTATAATCAATGTTTGACAGTCAGATCAAACCGTTCCTGAACATCCTGAAGTTAAGTTTGGAATATAACTTTACTTTTTAAAGCTATTTTGTCTATTGCTGTAACACCACTAAATGGCATTGAGATCAGTTGCCTTCTCTGGAGATTGAAAAGAATGTGCTGAAAAAAATTTTGAAAATTTTTTTGAAAAAAATCAAAGCAGAAAAGGTTGTTGTTAACAAAGTTTTTCTTTATGATTTCTCGTACACAAAACATACAGGAAGTGCACATCACTGTAACAGGAAAATATTCTGCTTTGGTAAGCAACATGGAAATGCATCTGTAAGCCTTCTTTTTGTTAACACAAAATCAAATACAATATCATATGTGGTCTTACAGTTAATTTTGTTAACTGCCTCAGACTGTGTGTGCAAAAAAGTAAACTTAATCTCCACTTGGATGTAACAGTTAAATGTACAGAAAATACAACTTTGGTAAGCTTTTGTCAATGCTGCTACAGATGCAGTACAATGGATGAAATAAGAACAACAGAGATTCTTGTGAAATGTCTCTCCTAAAAGATTTTAGCACTTAACGGACGGCTTGGGGCCAGGGACCATTATAATCAGACTCGTATGGGAGTAGTGCAATTTAAGCGTTTCGTAGAAAAGCATCTCTGTTGAACAATTCGGACCAAATCTTTGCCCAACTAAGCACAAAATAAGCAAAAGTACGCCAAACACAAGAATAATCAAAGGGACAGGCAACCAGATAGACATTTATTAGCACACGCTTTTACGGATGGTTCTAAAATGTTTTCAACCTCACAAATAAAGTGCACAAGTTAACCACGTGAAACACGATGCTACCATTGTCCCACAACGGTCCGCGATGCTTCCATCCACACGTGATGATTAGCTAACGAGTGAAGATGACACTGACATATCCAAGCTGGAGACGAACGACACTGCCACGGCACTGCACACGCTGGGCTCGGCTCGGCTCGAGCCTGGACTTCAATTTCTTCATCGCGACGCCAAACCATGGCAGACTGAGCGGAGAGATTTGCACTAATAACTTAGAAATGTTACACATTTGATCCTTTTCCTCTCTGTTGCTACTGGCTTTCCTCCACACACTCGTATACACACACACACACCACAATGCATGCATAACAAGCATGTACACAAATATGGGCACATGCACGGACGTACACACAGACACACACACACAGGCCACGCCTTCATATGTAAAGTCTCTGACCTTACGGGAGTCAGTTTCAGTCGAATCATTTGTCCGAGCCACAGAAAGAAAAGGAGTTAGATGGCTAAAGTGATGCCGGATAAGCATTCTCGTGAGGAAACTATAACAATAGTCTCACGAGTGCAAAGCACTTTCAATTTGGTCTATAAAAGAGATTGTTTAATCAAAAAAAAAAAAAAACACCAAGAAGTAGGAAAATATGATTTCTTCTTCCACTTCTTTGGAGTGCACACATTCAACCTCAGCCTCTCCTGCTCTGGCCTGTGAGGCATCAATTAGCCCTGCGGCAAGCCCGACTTGCCGTTTAGAAAAAGACAACTCCTTATAGGCATCAGGTTCTGAGATATAGGCGCGCTAGCCTGGCTCTGCTAAGCACCGGCTGGGCCACTCAAGCTGAATATTTGGTAGCATGCAGCAGAAAATGGCTACGTGCTATTACGGCATGACCATGCCACCGCCGGACGAGACGTGCGGGTACGGAGTGGTTAAGATTACTTTTTGGAGGGTATGGGATCGTTTGGGGCAGTGGGGACCGATGCGAGGCTGTTGACTACTTAGCCCGCACAAAGCTGTAATAAGAGAGGCTTGGGACACGATGGTACATTTCTCTATGGGAAATACCTTTTCACATTGACTTGCTACTCCTGCTCGGTCCCTCCTGACCCTGGACTGACGCCTATTGAAGCAGTCCGCTGACGTACTCGTCCAGCAGGCTCTGGTCTTTGAAGGCCCACTGCTCACTGTCCGTGTCCTGCATGGAGCGCTGGAGTTTAGTCCACAGCTCGGCATCCCCGGTGCTGAGCGCCTCCATCAGCAGGGCCGTCTGCTCGTGGAGCTGCTGCAGCAGTCCTTGGGTGCGCCTGTTCTCCCGGATCAGTTGCTTGGTGCGCAGGGTGATGCCCAGCAGGCCGGACTGGTTGAGGATGTTGTACGTGTTGCTGAAGCGTTTGAACTTGTTGCTGACCGATGAGAGGCTGTCGTCGTCTTTGTCGGCGTGGAGCCTCTGGTCGCCTTCTTCCGCGCCGACGTCAGGCGGGTAGACGGGCTCTGAGCTGACCCCCGCGACCTCTGAGTGACCTTTTTTGGCTGCCTGTGTTGGAGGGCTCGCCGCCTCAAAGCCGGACACAGGTTTGACTGGCGTCTGGGACGCCGGCTGTACAGTGGGCGTACTGGTGGCTCTGTGGCCGTGGTGGCGCCTGTGCGGTCGCTGGTCGGCACCCGAGGTCGAACTTCTCGGCCGTGAGGACCCGTCCTTCTTCGCCGGGGCCTCCCCGGGGTAGGGAGCGATTCGGGCGTACGACTTGATGGGCACGTACGCTCGGGACGGCCTGCGATTGTCGGGCGGAGCCTTTGGGGAACTGCTGCTGCTGCCACTTGACAACAGAGGCTGGAGCAGAACCACCTGGGACTGAGGCATCATATCCAAGGGAGACGGGAAGCTCCACTGCTTCTCTGCTGGGGCGGGAGCACAAGGCTACAGGGAGGAAAGCGACATTATCATGCCAAGGTCCCGTTTACAGCAAAAATATATATGATAATCCACATGATGAAATAATGCACATCAGACATCTTTACATAAACAGTCCTAAGAAAAATTATTCTCTGCCACCTTCATACTGTAACATATTTTGAGCTGCTGATGCATTAAGTTTCTGTATCACTTTATCCATCAAGTACAGCAGTACCTTGACATATTAGCAACTCACAAGACTTTTTTGAAATACGAGCTGTCTCTCTGTCCACATTTTTGTTGGGGATACATACACAAATGCGAGTTAGGAGTGGTGCTTGGGGACACGAGCGCAAGTTGGCGCAAATATGGGTCTCTATGACCACTTGGAAATCCAAAAAACGGGAATGTAAGCATTGGAAGAATCATTCAAGGCTCGTCATGGGTGGTTTGAGAACTTAAAGAGGAGAACCAAAATCCACTTGGTGGTGAGGCATGGAGAAGCATTTAGTGCGGATGTTAACGCAGCGGAGGAACATGCCACACGTTTGGCTGCAGGCGTTCGGAGGAAGGCTATATTCACAACAAGAGTTTAAAGGGGACCAAACAAAATTATTCTGAAATGGATTGAATTTATCCTAGTTATTCTAAATGAAAAAATTTTTGGGATACGAGCAGATTTGACAAACGAACTTGGTCACGGAACGAGTTTGACTCGAATCTCAAGGTAGTACTGTGCTGTACTGATTAAAATACGATGTGATGTGAATAATATATTCCTCCAGTTTATGCTGCAAATTCGTGTGTAACAAATCATTTAATGTCCATGAAAGGTTTTGGCACAAAGAATTCTCAAAAAATCTCAATTTAAAATCATTTGGTCCTAGACTGCTCCTGATGACAAGGTGCCCTTGAGCAAGGCACCTGTCATCAGGAGCAGTACTGAAGACTCGTACCCGTCTTCAGTACGCGCCAGGAGTAGTTGACAATTTCCATCCGGTGAAAATACACTGAACATTCTAAACATCAGTGTAGTGTTTGCTAGTTAATCACCACCAATCTGATTAAGATAATGACAGATAAAGAGAAACTGAGAAGTTTAAATTCCATTTCCTAACTTTCTCCCTCCTAACAGGGAGAGCCAGCCTCTGCTAAGCCTGTGTCGAGTCTCCTCTGAGCAGGGGACTGTGTCAGCATAGAGCCTGGGGAACGTTTATTGTCCCGTGTCTTGTTTAAGGACTTATTGTCACTGCAGGACCAGCCTGGACACAAACCAGAAGCCCTCAGATTCCCACAGTGCGGCACGACCTCCTCAGCTGTGCTGCTTACTCTTGAGACATTTATTACACAATAAACGTCTTGACAAATGAGACCTCAGGCAACAAAGACGACGTGGGGACGGAGCCAAATCGTGCCGGGCAGCCGGCCAGCTGTAACCTTACCTGCTTCAGGACAAAGTTGTTCATGATGATCATGGGTGACATGCTGCTGTAGGAGCCTCCCATCATTGCCACCTGAGGGCATGGCTGCTCGCGGCTGAGTCTGGACCTGCTCTGACCTGTGTCTTCTGAGTCCGTCAAATCCACCGTGCTGGGGTACTCGGAGCTGGCATCTGAGGAGCAGAGGACAGGCGTGTCATTATCAGGGCGGAGAATAGCCTGGGAGAGTGGAAAGCAAGGAGGCCCAATTGCGTAGGATGAGGTATCGGAGGCAAACCTGAGAAGCCTGAATCTCGCTCCAGATCAGGTTTTGATTCTCTGTGGTGTTTCACTCGGGTGAATGCTGGCGTCCTACGTCCTTCCGGCCTGCAGAAACTGCTCATGATTATTGCTGGTTTGGAAAAAAAAGAAAAAAAGCTAAGTAGGTTTAAATGTGTACAGTCATCCAGACAAACACTGGTTATACAGAGCAGCAGCCCATCATTTCCAGCATTGTGGTATTCATTCAAATTACATTTTAAAAGACAAGGTTGCATCCCCTGCAGTCGCACAGACACTGTCCCTCCCTGATTACCATCTGCCTGAATGTGGCCTCCTATCGTCATGTGGTGTCCATAGGTCATTTTGCCACAAATCCATCATCTGGCACTTAAAAACTGAAAGAATCTAAATAACCATCAACGGAGAGCTTTAGACTCCCTAACGGCGAAATACGCTCCGCTGAAATAACTTGTGTATAAATAACAGCGTGTTACAGAGGACAATCATCGGTCCGTGTTTATGACATAGCAAACAAACCGACATCGCGGACGGATTAATTTCGTGCTCTTTCATATGTCAGAATGTATTTTATTGCCTTGACGATTATCCCGTCAGCGGCGAGTTTAGTCTAATAACGACATTCAAAACATGTGAGATCAAGTTAGCCCTGTATCAGGCGCCACACATTCATTTCGATAAATAACATGACAGCCTAATGCAGCCGGTGCTGCAGAGATGTTAACTTTAATATCTATTTGCCACATATATTACGATCATGTTCTAATTCCGCTGGCGTCGTCAAATTAACTCCATGCAGAGAGCTACAGTCGATAAATTGTTAGCTTTAAGGACTGCTTCGCAGGCTGTTTTCCGATTTCCTGTGCCGTTGGCCAAGTTAGCTATGTAGCATAGCCGCACCTTCCAAAACACACGGAATCGTTAGTTACGGGTCAAATAATGTCAGATATGTCTTACCCAAGTTGTTTTCCGCTCAAAATGAAGAATGAACCGGCAGAACCATCGAAATCTTGTTGAGTTGTGGTCTATCCCTGAATCTGATACGACGGTCGGCTAACTGCGTTTTCGCCTGATGACTGTAAGGCGTCATGGGTGGCAGTGCCCTCATTTTTGTCTTACAGGTAGCTCGATAGTCCGTCGTTCTGGTGATGTCCATTCAATGCAATGTTTTCCACCACTTTTTACATGAAATAGGTAAGATATGCGTTGTGGTTTACCAACAACGCGAAATATGCCAGATTAGTCATATTTTTGTCGTGAAAGAGCGACCTGGCGGCTGTGACGTTTATTTTTGTTATCACTTCAAAACAGGGAGAAATTGTCGAATTTGGTATAAGCGAATAATGTACGATGGTAACTGGTATCGATGTTTTAGCCTCTGCGAGAAATTCAGGCAAAATCACAGTTTAAGTGCGCCTGTCAGGTATAACCGAGGGTTGACTACAATAAGGGCTTTGATGACGACAACTCATTCATTTCACTATTCTTGCCGGCAACTGGCAATTATTTCTTTCGTAGCCGTATATTTCTCCATTATGCGTAATTTGCAACCGTGCCTGATGTATATTTTGACAACATCCTGCTCTCAACACGGGTGAGACGGCAACACATTGGACAAGTTCATATATCTTTTTATTAACTGCTCACAGTCGTTTAATTATACACACGCAACCTCTTCGTTTCTGACAAATATTGTACTGAACTGAGAGTACAACACTTCACAGTCATCTCCTCTCACATGGGGCGGAGGATGGAAAAGGACTCATACACAGTGTGTATTCATCGCTATATGATAACTGGTGGAAATTTCCAATAAGTTAATTAAAAAGGTGAACGCCTCTGTCGGACACGCCGCCCACAATTCATTAGATACAGTATTTACGCTAGGATAGTTTTTGTATAAGCAGTTGTGATCACCCTTTCTGACCACTAGAGGGAGACACTCCATCGCGGCGTCGACAATGCAGCCAAGCTCAGTCTAACCTGCTGTCTGACCTGTCCAATGTTTTGGCCAAAAAACGGATGACAAACCAAACAGAGGCTTGTTGGTCCAAAAGGATATTCAGCCATATCAATAAATATACATTTAAACATGAATAACCAACTTTAAATACCAAAGGACTTGGAAATTTACAATGACTGATAATTATAGTATAAAAAAAGACATCAGTATCACGTTCAGTCTGTTTGGTCCTCAAATTGCACTGGTTCCCAAGGATGTCCGTTGATTCAGGTGTGTTTCCACCTATCAGAAGGCACTTCCTGTTGAACCTTGTCGTTTAAAACGCTCCCCCCGTCTATGGGGTCGCGAGTCAGTAGAACAACCCAGCAGATGGAGCCTCTCGCTGCGGACATAGTTTGTTGGATGACCTGGATGGAGACTCTCAACGCCTTGGCTGGGCGGGAAATAAATAGCGAGCCACGATGGCAACAGGATGGCGGCGTTGCTGTCGCGATTACCTGCGAGGAATCTGACATCTACAAACAAACCAGAGAAAACAAGAAATAAACTGTGTAAATGACGCGCTGCAGCAAGGAGGTGCGAGACTTTCTCTTAATGTTCTGCCATCACCTTTCGCACTCTTTCAATTTTTGTCTCTCCTTTCTCTTCTTTCCTCTTCCTCTTTGTCTTCTCCTAGAGAGAACACAACATTGGTGAGACTTTTGAGACGGTGGGGATAATTAATCACAATGGTGCTGGCTTCTTTACCTTTCAACCATCACAACGGGTTTCCGGAGTCTGGTGGGGCAAAGATGAAGATGATGGATTATCATTACTCACCGTCTGATATGTGCATGACTAATATGTATGAAAACTAGGGCTGTCAGTGCAAATGCAACAATCGTGATTGGACTTGAGTCCGATAGTGTTAACATGTAAATTTTTAAAAATTATTTGGTGACAGTAAGTGGGTCTACATTGCTCTGACTTCATTAGGGAATTTTTTTGTTTTATTTCCAATTTTGTTCCCTGGATTTCCAATCCAGGTATTATATATCTATATATTTGCTCTAAATTGTTGATATGGACTTAAAAATGTAATCAAAGGTAAAATAATGGCATTGTTAAGATGCAGTTTACGAGTGCAGGTGGGTAAGTGCACGATTAATTTCGATTAACGACCGACCACCGTCAGAGATTAATCGCAATTTAGACAACAACTGGTTTGACAGCCCTAATTAAATCATCTCTGGGTCATCCAGTATGAAATGTTTTCTTACCTACATTCACATGTCTGATGCTCCACAAATGTCATCTCTACATATTCTTGACCCTGTTCTCCCGGCCTGATTTTCAACAGCTGGGGGAGCGAAACGGGGCGAGATCAGCAATGAAAACAAGACCCTGTAGGAGGATGGAGAAGATGGTTTCCTGCAAGGGTCCCCCCCCTTCTTACCTGCATGGTGACGTTGGAGGTGGCGGTGGGATGGCATTCCAGGTTCTCATCCCCGCAGCAGCCGGCACATCGCACCAGGGGCACGCAGGATGGGCTGTAGATGTGCTCCACCTCCGAGGGGTACTCTTGCACCACCTCCACCAGCTTCTCGATCGTCCTGCAGAAACTTCGGCCCCACACCTCCTGGAACATCAACACTGCGGACAAGAGGAGCGCACTCTGATCGTCCTTGTAGAACAACTGATTTGGACCTGGTGTAATTTCAACACAGATGTTCTGAACGCAGTGCCGAGACTTGCATTAGTGTTTATGTCCTGGAAGTGTGCCTGGGAAGGCTGGAAAAACATGGCCCGTTTACCCAACGCTTGTACCGTACACCAAATATCCTCCAATACAACGTAAACCTGCAGATGGTGCCCTTATATAATGTGCATACACCCATAAAACTTGCAGCGATCGGCCATTGCGTATCCTGTTTTCATTTTGTAGTCAAAATGTTTGTCTAATGTTGTCTTTCCTGTGGGAGTATATGTGTGAAAGTGTCCCAGTTGCCTGGTCAGGAGGTTTGGGGGTCGGGGGTCCGGCGGGGGCTGGCTACGTTGGAGCAAACATGGAACCAAGAAAAAATAAACGCTGCAAACATGGCCACCAAGAGGACCTGGAGCAGGCGCAGCAGCTGAACAGGCCCACAGGCACCGCTGGGACAGCCTTGACCCCGGGGGTCACTGCGCAGAGCTTGGCGCTGCAGCAGCTGTTTGCAAAGCCAGATGGGGGCGGCTGGGGAGAGGATGTGCGATGGGGCGATAAGGCTACAAATGGCGCAGTGACGTGGGAGTGACGCTGGACTCAGTGCGTTTCCGTGGCGGAGTCGCCGATTCATGGAGGGCGCGTGGAAGGAGAGAGGACGTCTGAGGTTGCGCAACCCCCATTCAGCGCACATTTTGCTCTCACGGGCCGCTGACTGGGTTGAAAAGTTGCTCTTTTTTTACGAGCAGATCCTCAGAGGGTAAACAAACAAAGAGTTCAAGCAGCCAATAAATCAAAAGCGGTTCTCACCTTCAGACGTGTTTGTGACGCTCAACGTGGGCAGGCTCTGCAACACGGGAGGAGAGTTGAGTTAGAGGTGTGACCGTTTTTATACAATTGCTAATCGTTTATAGAAACTGGAAATGTCAGACGTTAAGGCAGTTGGAACACAACAATGAAGATCACATTATTGTAATTATAATAACAACAACAGCAACAACTATAGTAACAATAACAACAAAAATAATAATGATGATGGCAATAATAACTTTCTTGTGAACCTCATCATCATTGTGCTACAACTACTCTTAACTTCTCTGACCTTTTCATAATAATAATAACAAAATAATAATAATAATAATAACAAAATAATAATAATAATAATAATAATAATAATAATAATAATAATAATAATAATAATAAAATAATAACAATAAAATAATAAAATAATAAAATAATAACAATAATAACAACAATAACAATAATAACAGTAATTTTGCATTAAGACCAAGTCAGAGACGCCACTAAATCTCACAAACAGACAAATTGACCCAAAACCCTTCATATTAGTCATCTATAGAGATTGTGTTTTTGTTTGTGTTTTTTGTTTTTTTTA
>OMPJ01008961.1:14728-30782 GCA_900312935.1 Carapus acus | reverse complement strand
TGGAAGGGGTGGAGGGAGGGAGGGAGGGAGGAAGGGAGAGATGAAAGAGAGAGAGTGGGCGGAAAGGGTGAGCGAGAGGCAGTCTGGGAGGAAAAGGAAATCCCCCATTAGTTGCAGCACTGACAAGCACAGGTCTGCGTGTGTGTATGTGTGTGTGTGCGTGTGTGTGTGCGAGCATGTGTGTGTGTGTGCACGCACAAGCGCCTCCGAATGTGAGCCATTTGTGTTACTATATCTGAAAATGCACAGTGGGAGTGTTAACAGTGTGTATCACAATCCTAGCATGTGTGTGTGAATTTCGCAAAGGCGTGACGGAGACGTGATGGAGTGAATTCATATTTTTCCGACAGCCGCCAAGCTTGAAGTATGGGCCTGTTTTTTTTTTTCTTCTTTTCTTTTTTTTGTTGTTTTTTTTTTTTTGCTGAAACTGTGGAGAATGTGGGCGAGACGTGGTTTCATCAGTCAGGAGGGAGGCGGAGCTGGAGACGCATCTTCCCTCACTTCTCTCTGTCTTACTGTCTCTCTCTCTCTCTCTCTCTCTCTCGTCGTGGCCGAGCCGTGACTCATCGCGCCTGGTGGGGCTGAGAAATTGTCATGCCAGGCAGGAGTTTGAAAGTCACCGATAAGTCCCCAGTTATTGTCCATCATTGCGTCCAAAGTCGGGACTCAGATGCGGCGTCTCTACAAGGGTCCATTGTTAGGAGAGGTGAACTTTCAAGACAGGCGACGCTGGGTCTCTAGGGTCCAGGGGTCACTTATTGGACATAGAAGTCCTTATTAGACATAGATGAGTCCTCTAATGAGGACAAACAAGTTGTACCATGAATTCCAAAATCACCAGGACAGGTAGGTCTCTGACTCGAGGTCCTTGGAATCAAGACTTAGGATCAAGTGAAGACAGGCTTGTCCCACCATGGATTCCACAAATGTGAAGACAGGTAGGTCATTGACTCCTTGAGGTCTTTAGAATCAAGACTTCAAGTCAAGACAAGTAAGTGTCAAGTCAAGTCCACTTGTAGGACAGGGATACGATAGCCAGGTGAGTGTACTGGTTGGCAAGTCCATCGCAAAGTCTAAAGTCTAGACAGGGATTGGGTGCGCCTGGTGGTGTCCAGAGTTGAGATTTTTAACTCCTGAAGTCAAGACGAGCAAGTTTTGATTCACAAATGTCAACAGTCGAGCACAAAATGGAGGCGGTGAGCCTCGGAATCAGAAGTTCATTGGTGAGAGAGAAGAGGGACCCGAGTCAACCCGAAAATTCTCCCCGGCTCTGTGTCTCAGACCGAGTAACGATCAGTGGAGGACAGCCTGATGGGGACTTAGGAGGGAGGGCGGAGATAAGGACTCTTGCTGGCCTGGACGTCTGGTCTTCAATGAGAGAGGGGGAATTTTGGGGATTGACTTGTTCCATGTGACATTTACCAGTCCAACTAGAAATGTCAGCGAATGCCAGCCTTTACCTCAGGACACAATGGTGTCCCGCACATGCAAGAGCCATTGATCCCGGACAAACTTTTGTCCGTTTCTCTCGGCCCGATGGCCTCAAGAAGGAATCCGTCGTGTCCCTGTACCCGTGCGTCCCCTCTGCAGCTCCACAATTCCACGACTGTTCGTTAGATCACCGCATTGTACCAAGAACATGTGCAAAACACCTACGTCATAGCACATCCTCCATCAAAATACGCTAACAAGCTATGATAATGTCAACATGAGGATATGCTCTGTTCCACACACAACACTTCGTCCGCGCGATATCTGCTGCGCCGGAGTTTCTGTTTCTGTTGCTACATCATGAAATATTAGCTCCCCTCTTGTGGGACTCTTTTCTAGCCGCCCGGCAGAGTGGACCAGCACTTTGTGAGGATAAACAAAACAGATTGGGAGGGAGAGAGGGAGTAGAAGAGAGCGCGTCTAACTCCCCGTTGTGCGAAGACCAAGAATAAACAGTTCTTTTCAGAAGACGTAGCGCAACAGAGACGGGAGGGGGCCCATGATTTTTAATCCCCAAAAAATCACAAAGCAGACGTTCAGAACAGTCGCCTCTTGTTTAGGGCAGAGAGAACCGACCTTCGGATATTTTTAAATTTTTCCGCTAAGCTAATAATAGCCTAATCGCCTCCTAATGAGCTGAAACAACGCACGCTCACACAATCAATTACTATTTCCCGAGGACAAACAAAGTGGAGGGCGAGAAACCATTCCAGGTACATTGTGCGCTGCGTCGGCACGTTTTCTCACATTTAATTGGGTTGAAATCACTGCAATTGTTTGGAGAAGATGGGCACACGGAGAATACAGTATATATAGCAAATTGTAGGGCAAAGCAATAAACAATAGCGACTCCAGCGTGCTTGGTGGCCTTTTAACCATGTTTAAAAGAAACAGCAGCCGACATTCCTGTGACTCTGATGTCACCGCGAGTTCTTGTCGTATTTTTGAAGAAAATAATTTATATTCCAGAGTCCCTGCTTTTGTCAGAGGTAGTACGAACTGTCTGGTCTATTTCTGTCGGCGCTACACCATTGTGCTCGGCTGACTGCCCTTGCATCAAGCGTTAGATTTATTTGGCCCGCGCCTCGGACACACTCGCACCCGACAGCTACCGCACAGCGCGTGAAAGTCTAGAAGTGGTATCCGAGGGTGAGTTGATACCTCAATGACTGTCGTGGTTTCGTAAGAACTTTTGATTTTCCCTGCAGCTTGATTCGGGTTAACAATGTGTTTGCAGATCCTGAGTGTGTTTATGGAGTGGCAGATGAATGCCTGCCACATTGCTTTTGTTAGCTTTTGTGCTTTTCTTTTTCGGTTCAGATTGACGTGTAATGCAGCGTTCCCACCGAAAGCATTAATCAAGTAACGCCGCCCGCTCAACTAGCGTGGACACCAGTGTTACATTTCACAGCAGGCCTCAATTCAAAGATGATTCCCCATCCTAACTACTGAGATCATAGCTCCGCAACGTATCGCATTTCGCTCGCCAGCGCAGGATGAAGGACTTGTGTTTAGAAAAAAGCAATGGAAGCGCTTTGATTGTGATTGGAGCGCAGTTCAGTCAGCCGCCGATTCTCTGCTGCATTATCTACAATTTGTCTCATGCTACCATGGTTGCACCGCAGCGCCTCAGTCAGTCAAGACAATAATTGAGTTGGTAGCTTGGCAAGAAGCTTGTTCTCAAGACCAAACTGTGGTCTACCTTAACCCTTGGATACACAACCTAGCGATACCTACACTCTTCAAACAAACATGTTTAATGAGGAATACTTGGAGTATGAATATAGCACAATTTTTCTCTATAAAGATTTTAAGGAATAACAACCCGTGAGGTCAATTTTGACTAGGGATGTCTGATATTGGCTTTTTTGCCGATATCCGATATGCCGATATTGTCCAACTCTCAATTTACCGATACCGATAACCGCCGATACCGATATGTGCACCGGTAAACACTTCAGGAGCGCATAGGCACTATTTTGGTGTAACGCAAGCATTATTTTATTTTTATCGGTTTCTATTTTATCGGTTTTAAAGCAAAAAAATCAGATACCGATATTACATTTTTATGCTAATATTGGGCCGATGATATCGGTGGGCCGATATTATTGGACATCTCTAATTTTGACCCTATGTATGCCTTTAAGGGTTAAAACTTTCCATTTAGTATACCGAATGTCAAAGAGATCCTCACTGTGCAACCACGAAATGGAGCCATCAGGCACAGAGGTTGCTTGAGGTTGCAACCATGTTTTCGTTACATAAACAAGACCTTTTTTGCATGAAAGTTTCTTGTAACATCACCTTCCACGAACCAAGCAAGAAAAGGCCACGGGCGACGCCCAGGTACGTACGGTACGGTTGTGGGAAGGAGAGGTTGAGTGCACAGTGTACAACTCTTTTGTTGTTGTTTGTGTTGCCGAGCCCTGCTGACTTAATCATCCTTGGGGCCGGCGGTTCACCCACACAGGTGTTTTGACTCATTTCTCCTGACTTGAACTTGTCTCAGGCCTGCGTGGGAGGCCGCAGATGGTGTTTGGTATGATCGGCGTATTGCGTGTCGGTTGAGCGAAGGACGACTCGAGCCAGGAGTCGAGCCAAGAGCCGAGTCGCTCCGGCTAGCACGCCAGCATCAGAGCAAGGAGGCGACAATGACTTTAGAATGCTGATAATCAAAGATCAGGATCGCAGATAAATTCCTTTCTGGGGGTGAATGAAAATGTAGCTTAGCATGCCCTCTAGTGTTGTCAGGACCAGGTTGTGGTTATGAAAGGGTCTTGGCTTTGCCGAGGCCTCTCCCACAACTCCGTTAGTGTATTTAGTATTTCTCTAATATATATTCTAATATTTCTCTCCTCAGGTACATCCGCACCATGTACCTCGGCATACAAAGTCACCGGCAGAAGGAGAACCAGCGACGTTTTTACTGGGCCATGATGTATGAGTACGCCGATGTCAACATGCTGCGACTGCTGGAGACCTTCTTGGAAAGTGCTCCTCAGCTGGTGCTTCAGCTCTGCATCATGATCCAGAGCAACAAAGCTGAGTGGCAGCAATGTAAGGCGTCCCCGATGTCTTTGTACGTCTCTTTTCTGCGTGTGTGGGGCTCACTTCACCTCGCATCTGCTTTGTCGCGGCGTGCTTCGAATCTCTCCCCACTAAGGCGGTTGTTATCGCGCGACGAGTTGACGTCGACGTGACCCGACGCTCCATTTACTGCCGCACACGGTTCTGTTTACGTCGTACAATGTTCCCGCCTCCGCTATGTATAATTTCCCAGCTTCTTCAGTCTCACTCTCGTCCAAACCGAGCCCCCATCCGCGCAGCACGGTTTGCATTCCCGCAAGTGATATTCTCCCCCTGTCTGGATATCTATAGAAATGCCATCGGTACACTTGGCAGGAGGAAAACAGTGCTGCTCCTCTGCAGATAATCCCACGCTATTGTTCATGCAGCAGGTTGCCGCATTGACACATCCACCGGCGGCGTCTTATGGAAAGCGAATCGTTGTCGGAATATCGTAAGCGCTGTAATTGCAGGCTTTTCAGGGAAAAAACACCTTGAAGTGAAAGTTCTTTCGACTGCAGCCAACCGGTGATGGAGCTGGAGTGAAGTAGTGAAAACTACAGGGAGCTAAATCTGCAGTTTTCTCTGTAACAGTGCCCAAAAAAAAAAAAAAAAACCTACCCACTGCATTTTGTGTCTAATCTATTTCTCTCTTTCTAGGTGTTTCCGCCACGTCCTCCCTCCTGTCCCTGGCCTGGGTGCTAGCCTCTTACCACAAACTCCTACGTGATTCACGCGATGACAAGAAGAGCATGAGCTACAGAGGTGCCCTGGTGCACCTGCTGTGGCGCCTTTTCACCATCTCGTCACGGGTGCTCTCCTTTGCCCTCTTTGCCTCCGTTTTCCACATCTACTTCGGCATTTTCGTGGTGCTCCACTGGTGCGCCATGGCTTTCTGGGTCATCCATGGCGGCACCGACTTCTGTATGTCCAAGTGGGAGGAGGTCCTGTTCAACATGGTGGTCGGCGTGGTTTATGTCTTTTGCTGGTTCAACGTTCGCGAGGGCCGGACTCGATTCCGAATGGTGACCTATTACACCGTAGTACTGTTGGAGAACGCCGTCCTCAGCTGTCTTTGGTATGCATACCGTGACCCGGCCACCACTGACGCCTATGCCTCCTTAGCCCTCTGTGGCGTCTTCCTGTGCTTCGTCTCAGGTGTGGCCTGTATGGTTCTATACTACGGGGTTCTACACCCCATGGGCCCTCGACTTCGAGTTCTCGCCAGCTCCTGCTGCGCCGAACTGTTGTGGGGCCTTCCACTACCCCCCGAGGCCGAGCCCATGGCTCCCACCCCGGGCCCCCGTGGTTCCCAGGCCACACCCACAAGGGGCCTCGCTGGGGAATACGTGGAGTCGGATGAAACAGCCACAGACACCTGCCTTCCAGTTTTCCAGGTGAGGTCCACCGAGCCCGTGGACGCAGCTGGCCGACCCATCCGCCCAGAGGGACCTCTCATCAAGATAGACATGCCCAGGAAGCGGTACCCGGCCTGGGACGCGCACTTTGTGGATCGGCGCCTGCGCAGGACCATTAACGTGCTGCAGTTTATCAGCCCGAATGCCGTGGGCATCAGGTATAGGGACGGTCCGCTTCTATACGAACTCCTGCAGTACGAATCCTCCCTCTGAAGGCATCCTCAGCCCCCCCACAGCTCCACCACCTCTCTTTCTCCAACCCAAAACAATGCACACGCATTCTCTTTCCCTCTCTCCCTTCTCTCATTCCTCTCTCCTGCCGGTTCAAACCTTCTCTTCCCTCCGGACCTTCTCCGCTCTCGTCTCCACTACCACCATCCTCCAACCTCCCCTGCAGGAATTGTGCGTTGGGTCGGCTGAAATTCTATCAACAGTTAACAGATCGACACACGATCACAATTTATTTTTTGGGGGGGAAAAAAGGATTACAGAGAAAACTTATGAAGCTATCTTATGTGATATATCAAGTCTCATATTAATCCCTCTACATGGATAGAGGAGGGTTCTGTATGAGTGTGTAGATAACGTATGAATGTTTCATTATGAAATGTGTTTAATACATGATACTGTATTGGTGATTCAATCTGTGAATACCTGTGAAGGGCATATACCCTGTAAGATGGGACTGGTGCAAAGCCTGATGGGAATGATGGAGGATGGTCCCATACGGTGTGTGGGTTGGGGCGGGGGCAGGTCTTTGCACATCCCAACATTTACTGCCATTCTTTGCGTAAATCAAAAACGTCATCAAAACGCGCGCCGATGTTTACCAAGTCCTTAACCCATGTGTTTTCAAATGCACTGAAATTACTCCACACGAGCAGCGTACGTTTTGCTACGCACCCAATCAAGGATGTTTCTCGGCAGTGTCGAATGGCTCACACCACGTCTGGGTGTGCATGGTTCTAGCCGAGGGAGGCTGTTCTATTTTTTGCTCCAAACCCCCTTAAATCGTAATCACATCATGTATGGGAGAAAAGAGGGAAGCACACTGACCTTCACTGAGTTCCACCCACATGTACAACTTCGACAACGTAGGCTGCCCTCCGATGGAGGTGGTGTGTAATAACACAGCCTGGCCGGAGCGAAGTTGTGAACGCACAAAGAATCGGGAGTACAGAGCAGGAGGTGAAATGAGCACAATTTTCCTTTTTCGACATTTGAATTAGCCTTTTCTGGGGCAGGCGGGGGATGGGGGCGCTCAATGAAAACAATGTCAAACATTCCAAAGAGATTTTTTGAAGATTGTATGAGGATAAGAAAGGGTAGTGCTTAACTTAATGCATGCCATTTTCTTCTATGGTGCAAAGACGGCCAAAAAGGAATCCTTCACCATTCCCCTCTGAATTCTCGAGGGTCCTGTTTTTTTTCCTGACCTCCCTTTTTAGTTTTTGGATCAACAGCCGTTTTGATTCTATTAATATGTCTACGTACAGAGTACACAAAAAAAATCAGCAGCGTTCGACAAGCATATCCACACGCTGTTACACTACAACGCATATCGATGCCCATTCATATTCATTGACATTATTCTATTTTGCCTGAACACAGTTTTCTACATGAAAACAAATATTGTAGCCTTGAATGAGACAGGCTGCACCCCTATGTCAATGTCCCCAACCATTGTTTTGGGGGGTCCTGGGCTAGTGCGGTTGTAAACAAACCCAAACCAAATCACAGCTTACGGTACCATCTTTCTGATTCCTTTACCGCCCCCCTCATGCGAACAAACACTCTTTTGGAAGTACAAGAACGGATACACATGCAGCCCACCTGAAAAAGAGCGACATACCTTCGGTGTTGAAGGAGATTGACATCAAAATCAAGCGAGGGCTACTGAACAATTCACCAGAGTAACGAATGCATTTCCTACTCCAATTTTACCTATCTAATCAATGAGTCACCCGAGGATACAGTATAATGTGTGTGTTTTTACATTGTAGTGTTTGGCATGACTTCAGTCTGAGACACTAGTACAAATGCACTCAACGAGGGACGGCCAAGAGCCTCGCACAACGTAGAGACGCCTTTTTCCCTGGGCTTGCTGGCTCTCTGCTAAGCTGTGGCCCTATGTGCCTGCTAAACATCGTACTGTAAAAAAAAAACCAACAACAACACGTAGACACCACGTAGGCTCAGGCTAAAGGCAGAGGCGCCTTTTTTTTGCCAGGGCTGGAAAAGAACACAGAGGGCGGATGGTGCTAAAGGGTCTTGGCTGGAGATCTGTGTGTTTCTCCCACGTGCTTGTGTGTGTGTGTGTGTGTTCACCTCTCCACGTGTACTGCACATCCCCTCTGTATGTCCTGTTACGGGACGCGTGCGTGCTCACATGGTATGCGTGTTCCCCAAGTGTGTTTGCTTTGTCTGTCCCCTTGGATTGTTTGCGTCAGCCCTTTCCCACCGTTCTGCTCTCTGGCCATTGTTCTGCTCCATCCTCGGTTGCTGCTCCGCCCTCTTACCCGTCCTTACACTGCTGGCTCTTGGCTCATCCCTCGCAAAAACACCCTCTCTCTCTCTCTCTCTCTGTCTCTCTCACACACTCTCTGGTAACGTCACAATGGGATTTGAGGCTGAACAACTGGAGATCCTAACATGAGAACCTGCAATGAGGTACACTGCCATAAACCAAGAGCTTCAACGTCCAGGGTCTGCCGAGCTCGGTCTTAGAAGCGAAGCGTTAGCCCTGAGAAATTGAGAGCTGGTGAGGTCAGCATGGGCTGCGGAAACATCTTGCGCACCATATGTACAGATAAATGTGTATGCAAACAAGCGAGTTGCTCATTGTTTACCATTGTAACCAGAGTAGTACTCTGTCGTAGTGAATGAACAGCCATGCTCGTAGATAGCTAGCGAATGAGTGAAATAAATATTGAGTACTGTCAAACTTCAAAGTTAAACTAAGCAAAACAGCCAATACAGGAGCTCCTCAGGACCAACAAATAAGACCACTGGACCAGCTGACTCAGGGGTGTCTCAATGCAGTTCTCATTGCCAGGCTTGTCCTCCAGGGTCTCCATTTTTTCCTTATCATCGCATCTTGACCCAATCTTTGGCTGGGAATCCACCAATAGATTACAGTTTTTGCATTTATATTTTGGGGGGGGGGAGGGTAGTCACTTTTACATGTATGAATTATTGTGTGGAGGGGAGTTTTTTGTGGCATTTGGCTGCCTGGCGCTCTGTGCATCCTTTTTGTGTCGTTTCCCAGTCGTGGACACGTGTCCAAATCAGGTGCAGATACACTGTGATTCATTCTTTGTTTGTGGAAGCTCAGTATTTATCACCACCCGTAAACAAACATGTAAAACAGGGCTGCATTTCATTTGGTGGTGCTTACTGTAAACGCAAAACAGAGTATTTCTTGTGTTAATGTGTAGATGGGTAGTCTTGAATATTTAACTGGTTAATTGAACCTTATCTAAGGCAGTTAGCTTTTAACCATTTCTGTTGCAAAAACTATGAAACATGCAGTCTATATCACATTTTCTACATCGCAATCGGTGTTTTGCCACATACTACATTTAGCAACAAGGCTTAGGTAAAAGACGGCGAAGGAGAGAACTCCTTTTTTCTATTTTTCCGTTAATTTCTTTCGATTTGTACACTGGTTTCAACACCCTCACAACACACAAGCGTACTTGGTAGCTGTTTCTGTACTGCACAGCAAAGTGTTGAGGCTGTCAGACTTGATATCTCTTTGAGTGACACACACGAATCCCGCATTGTCAGGTTATCTGGTTCTGGTCCCGGTTCTACATGGCTAAACAGCCGCAACACACAGCAAGAGCATTTCATGAGCAAGCACCTGCTTCTCACTCCTTGTTGTGCCTTGTTTCTTTGGGTGCTTCAATCCAGCCACGGCAGCCAAGTACACAAACAACAACGCCGATGTCTTTCTTTTTACCCCTTGTCATGTGCCAGCGTGCTCACACCAAAACAAACAATTTACCGCCTGTCCGACAAAGCGAGATCCGAGTCAAGATCTGTCACAACTGCAGCTTCCACCTCGTTCAAAGACGATATTTATAGTCTAGTGCTCTCATCCAGGTCATCTGCAGGATTTACGGTTTAACAATTGCAACGGCGCGGCATGATGGGTAGTGTGTCAAACGCAAAGGTTAGTTCTAGAAGAAATATCTTGGGGGCGGGCAGCAAGGCAATACTGAATATCTTCTGTATTTTGAAAGGAGGCTTCCTTATCTTTCTTGCACCTGAGTAGCTGAATTAGAACAAGTGGAGGACATTCAGCTAGTTATAATACAAAATTGAGGATGAGCTCAGAACCGAAAGGTGCTGAATAATCTGGCCAATGATTGTTTTGTACCTTTGTCTATGCCTTTTCATTTTCCTCTGTCTTACTATGATGAATAATTTGTGGTGCCAAGATATGACCTTTTTTTGTGTCATTTGTGTTGTGTGAATAATACGTCTTCTTGCCAAAACAGTAATACCTGCATCTGGAGGGGGAAAAAAAGGGAAGAAGACAAAACGCGTAGAAGTCTCACACTGCATTGTCTCAGAATGGACTGAAGCGGCTGAAACTGGCCTGATCGCCGATTCGCTTTCAAAGACCTCATTTACCGTTTTCACCACTACCACCAACTCCCGGCATGCCTTTAGAGCTCATTGTGAGATGACCCTCGACATTTAGCATGAATGTGCTCTCTATTGTACAAGAACCCCTCTGATTTCTGCATTAGAGTGTGTAGCAGCAGGCCATCGGTGGTGTGTGGCTCGGTTTAAGTCTTTAACCTTTGTGTCACGATTATCTGTTGGACCACTGGAGCAGTATGTACGGATTATCTATACTTTTTCTTTTCTTTTTTTCTTGCTGTTTGGTTCATAACCTGGTGCTGAATAAATACAATTTAACAAGGTGCTACCACTGACTGCAAAGTCCACATTTTGGCTTTCTGAGTGCACAGTCGTGACTGAATGAGCCTGCCTCCAAAAACTTGCAGACCCCGCGCTGTGTGGGACTCAGCACCTCAAAACTACACAGTTTACAGCAGAAGTCCAATCTCAATGGTGCCACTCTGAGTTTCCAATCTACACAAACAACAGCAGTTGTCAGCATACTGATTTTTAAAAATAGCCTTTGTTACTGTGGTTAAGTCTGCACTAGGACTTTTTCTTCTCCTTACTTTTATTTTGAGAAATGGAAAACGGGCAAACAGAAAAAAAATTACTTTTTTCATTTTGGCACAGGCCACGGAGCACAAAGTACTTCTGGAAGTGGAATTTGGGTTAAAAAAATGAATAAAAAATAGAATGTGATTGCTGTGTTGTAAATTCCTGTCATCTATATGTCTTTAATCTGTGTGTATCTATCTTTTGTTGTTCTTGTAAAATTGGCTGTACTATTTTGGTTTAAAATAGATTTAATATTCCAATGAAGAGACGATGGTTGTCATATTGATTGCTGCAGATATTTTTTTTTCTGTTGTTACCAAAAGGTGTCGGGGAAACTCTGCTTTGTTCATATTCAATCAATTTCTAGATTGTGTTAGCTTGTTGGTGTATTTCTCTCAAATCTATCAGGATACTCCCCTAAGTTATCTGACTTATCTGGGGTATCCCAAATGTTGGCACAATGTCAGTAAACAAAGTATCGCTACAAGGTGTGGCATCTCTATAAAAGTGTACTCTTACAACCTATTTTGTGATTGGGAACATACAGTATAACACAAGGAATGATTTCTCTGTTGTTGTTAGATATAAAATGTAAGTAAAATGGTTTCATGAAATCCCAATTCTTTAAAGGAAAAAAAGCAAAACAGATGTCCAGTATTGTACTTACACCCTATCTTTGGGAACAATATGAATATTATTAATACTATATGGTGCTAAAGTTCTTTTTGTATGTTTTGGTTTTTAGATGAAAAGAGGAATATTATGCTGAAATGTAATGTTAAGCCTTACTGTAGATTATTATATCAGACTGTTCATCCCAGAAGAGAAAAATAAATATAGTATTTGAAAGTGCAACAAGGGGTGATGTATTGACATCCACTGTTTCACATATTTACAACAAAAACGCACGCTGACTACATGATATTTGAATTGTGTCTGCAGCTGACAAAGTGATTGTTGAACAGCATAAATGCTTAACTGAGAAAAATAGAATTTAACATCTATCATACCTAAAGACACAAGGAAAAAAATATTCTATTTTCCAACAGAATTCTGAGGAAAAGTTGTGATTAGCTCTGTATCACATTTTCATTCTCCTTCATGCATCTCAAGCATTGAAAATTACAAATCAAACAGGAGTGTTTTGATCCCATTCACACCATCTTGAATGGACAAAGCTGAGCTTTTTGGGAAATAAATAGTGCTCTCCAGAGAAGAAAGTGCAATCATCCTTAATACGTTTCACTGAAATAATACCAGAAAGAAACAATACCAGAAGAAAAATATGAATACATATTTAGTTACTGAATGAACGAGAGAATTCTCACGAGGAAGGATGGCGGGAAACGAACTGAAAACAGGTCACATTAGGATAGTTTAAGAGATATTTGTTGTCCGTCGTCTTGCAAAAAGCTGACATAAGCAAATAAAGAAGTGTATTCGTAATGTTACCGCGCGGCCTTTTTCGATATTATTTTTTAATTTTGTGGCGGTGCGGTGGCCGCCCACACCCGCTTGCAGCAAGGCATGCTGGGCTGCGCCTTCACGCCCAAAATGGCGGCACGATTGAAAAGTTTTCACTGTCTTGTCCGAGTTACTTTTCTCTTTCCTCTATTCCTCTAGCCACTCCAACAACAACACTTAAGCATGCCAAGCACTAGTTGAACGACACGGAGACGGCTTTTTCTCCCGTGACCAAAGAACGATACAAAAGATGGGGATGACTCAAAGTTGTCGGCCCGAGAAGTGGACATTACTTTACCAATGCTAAATAAGGCTAAGCTAGGCTAGGCTAGGCTAGGCTAGCCACTTTAACTACTGTCAAGACAGTAGTTCGCACAGCTTATGCAGGAGCTTGGACAGTAATGTCTCGCCGCTCCGATATTCCAACGCTCTGAGCTGAATATGAAGAAGTTGACATTTACGCAGAAATGGAGGATGATGTGAAAAAAGTGAAAAAGGTAAGTGGACAGAGCTGGGTGGACTTGGTCGGCAAGTTGAAGGTATAGCATGCTAACCGACTCGCCAGGGCAGTACATCTCATGGTAGCTGGCTGAATTTATCATAATAAACAAAGCGGACTCTTAAGACAGCGATCAAGTCGTTTTCAGTTTTATTAACTGTGCCGTGACGTTACTCTGATATTCAGATAGACAGTTTCTACCCGGCTTTCTCCTCTTCTGTACTCGTCACCATCTCCAAACTAGTTTTCTGGAGCTGTTTTGGTGTTCGATTTCATGTCAAGGCAGAGATGAATGTCCTCGCTGTGCTCACGAGTTGTCAAATATTGAAGCATCATTGTATGCTTGTTATGGCGCTATTTAGCAACACAAGGTTCCCCTCACAGTAAATGTGGAGTGGAGGGAAAAGGGTTTCCACTTCGGTTCGGTGTTAGTGTGTCAATCAGTCTCACTCGCATCCCTCTCGTCTTTCTCTCCCCTGTCTTCTGTCCCCATCTCCTCATCTCATCTTTGTTTATGTTTTTTGTGTTTCAGGCAATTTTGTGTCTAAGCCATTTTGTGCCTTTATTTCTCATGGCTTGTGATCATATCCATGTTACTACCACACAAAGCCTTGAAGTTAGTTTTTTTCTTTTTAGATTACACGATTATATCGGTACTTATTTAAAACAAATAAGGCTGTAGATGGGTATATCTATCTTTCCCTCGGTCTTTGTCTTGGCGCCCTCCAAGCATTAGCAAAGTTATACCTACTGCACACCCATGTGTCCATTGGCATTGAATTGACTTGAATTCTTTGATTCCCCGTCTTTAAGGAATTTGGCAGTATGTCCTTGTCCTCGTGAAGAGGTCAGGTCTGACGCGGTGTGTCTGTAAAGCCTTTTGAACCACTAAATGTGGCAAGCTGACGGGTTTGAAGGACAGACTAGAGATGTTAGTTATTCAGACCCTGGCAATTCAATGACTTTGACAACAAGAATATCTCCAGTTGACTCTCGCACGCATAGTTGGGACCAAGCAGGATAAGAAAATGACTCAACTCTCATGATGGGTCATTTTTAACCCGAAAAGATGGAAAAGTTCACATTTTTTTAGCAACACCATCGCTACCCCCCTACAATTGTTGTGTACACTTTCAGTTTATCCCACAAGATGGCGATAGTGAACAGCTTTCTGTGGGCATCGTTTGTGTAGTTGTGAAGTAGTACCCCATTATCCATCATCTGCTTACCATTACAGGCAAAGATTCAAAGCTTTATTCAGTGCAAGATATTTATTGGATACCAATAGTTGTATGAGCACAGTTGTCGCGATTGTTGAATTTTTCAAACATTTTTTGTAGAGATGTCCGATAACATTGGCCCACCGATATTACATTTTCATGCTGATAAAAAAAATAATATATAAAAAATAAATATAAAAAATATAGAATATTATATAATATGATATTAGCATAAAAATGTAATATCGGTATCTGATTTTTTGGCTTTAAAACCGACAAAATTAATACTGATAAAAAAAAATAATGCTTACGTTATACCGAAATAGTACCTATGCGCTCCTGAAGCGTTTACCGGCGCACATATCGGTATCGGCTGATATCGGTATCTGTACATTGAGAGTTGGACAATATCGGATATCGGCAAAAAAGCCAATAATATACGGACATCCCTAATTTTTTGTCATCTTTCAGCTCAAGCAATGTACCATATTTGTGACAGACAGACTTTCACTCAAATGGCATATAATCGTCTTGCCACTTTGTTGGGGGTCACCTGTGGTTGCGCTCATCTCGGGTGTCTTCAGGAAAGGCCTTAAAATGTTAATGCACTCATCTTTCAACAAATGCTGGCGCAACTGGCTGCTAAATAATGCACCGGTCCCAGGCTGCAATGACCAGGGGGACTTGAAAAAAAAAAAGAACTGGATTGAATATCAGGAAAACACCTCAGACAAAAACCAATATGGATTTTGTAAATCCCGTGCCACTGTCAGACGCCTTGCTAGGTTCTGCAAAGCTAAATATGGCCTGCGCAGCCATATTTTTGGCCAGAGTGTCTTTCCTACTGTTTTGTTTTGTGGAATTCAGCGGATTGCCTTGCAATCGGTGCGCATGATTTTAAAAGATTGAGATATGGGTTTGAATTAGGGATGTCCGACACTGTTTTTTTTGCCGATATCCGATATCCCGATATTGTCTCAATGTATCGATACCGATACTATCTGATACCGATATATGCGCCGGTAAACGCCTCAGGAGCGCATAGGCACTATTTCAGTGTAACGCAAACATTATTTCATTTTTATCGGTTTTTATTTTAGCAGTTTTGAAGCCAAAAAATCCGATACCGATATTAAATTTTTTTGCCAATATTGGGCCGATATTATCGGACATCTCTAGTTTGAATATATGTTTGTCCCAGCATTGCAGTAGAAACACAACTCAACCACCTACTCATCTTGTTAGCTCGTCCATGTTCGAAGTCGGTCGGCGTACGCCATCGCAGGAAGTTTGTGGTCTGTCCCCTTCCTGCTTTCATGCAACTGTCTCGAGTCAGCAAGACTTCCTCTGCTTTGTGGGTGCGAGGGGAGGCGGCGGTGTGTGTGTGTGTGTGCGTGTCACAGCCTCACTCACAGGCGGTTCGATCGTGCCTGTCGCTCACCATTTGGCAGCAACTGTCAGAGAGAGTGAGTGAGCGAGCAGACGCAACAGGTAAGGACAGCAGGTAGAGGCCGGGTGAGGGACGCAGCATTGGCGAGGACGCTCTGCACCCGCTTACGTGACTGTCGTGTTCATGGAGACAGAGGTAGGCTTCTTGGCAACGCTGCCTGCGTGAGCATTTAGAGTTCAGTCGAGCAAATTCCCGGTGTTGTCACGAATTTGCGCTGCATTTTAATCGCCAGGCAGTTTTCGAAGAAAAGAGG